>BQNB010068389.1:0-33859 GCA_026074375.1 Tanacetum coccineum | reverse complement strand
CTCAAATCATCCTATTCCACACATTCGATCTTATATCTCATCTAAATTCATCTAAAAGTTCTTAAGAGGTTTTTCTAGTAGTTTTAGGAATATTGTTCTTAGTTCATCATAATTCCCAGGTTGTAATCATCAAAGGAGGTATAATTCAAACTATTAAGGGCTGTGACAGAGTTGTTTATACTTTGGAGTTGAATTTCCGAGTTGTTAGAATCATTGTTCGAAGGAAAACTCTTGAAAATCAATATAATTTGCTATTGGAATCGTATAAACATGTTTCTCTCCTTGAATGTTATGTTTTTTGAATCTAACATGCTTATTATGTGTTTTGAATCTATGAATATGGAGTAGTTTAACATGTTTGTTTGGGAATTATGACGAAACTATGGATCTAACTTGGATAAACTAATGAATTTTGGAAATTATTAATATGAACTTGATGTTTTTAAACTCGGATCTCTTAATCATCATTTGATCATCATACTACTCCGGATATAGGTCGAAAGACTCTGGCAATATTTTTGATTTCCATGTTGTTTGTCTTTGACAACTAGATATTAGCCTTGTGAGGATTGGCTAATAAAATGATCATTAACTGAGGATAAAAAGGTTTAACGCTTAACCTCATGTCTAACGAACTTGGTTAAGAAAGTCCATATTCCTATTTTCCAAACATGAATCGAACTTAAAGCATTTTTGTAATCAAAAGTAAAGGCCGAAAGGATTTTTGATTATAATAAATAGACAATCATTTTAGTAAACTAACCGTTTCTTTAATCAATTATACTTTAATTCTTGAACCCATTATCAACCCAAGTTTGTCTATATTTATTCTCATCCCCTAAACAAACATCATTTTATATCTTAAATTTGAATCATTATCTTTAGATTGTGCCAGTCTATTAGATAACCCTTTCGTAATATAATCAACCCTTTCTAAGAATAACCAATCCCGTGGAATGACTTGGTCTTACCCTTAAGCTATACTATAAACGGGGGTTTATACTTTACCCGTGTGTTAGTTAGAAATCAGATAAAACTAGAATTATAAATTTAAAGCTTTTGAAACACATCAAATATCATTTTAGTTTATTGAAATAATGAAGTTCTTGTTGAATCAAGTTATGTTATGAATTACATAGCCATGTGAGGCTAATTCTCTCATGACTACTCGATGAAGTTATGATAATGAATAAGTGTTTGGTATGATCGTGATCTCATTAATCTCAAGCTTATGTTGCAACCCTGTTATGTCTTATCTTGTCGGGTTTGCTTATAAACTTAGATTATATAATCGTATCGGTATAGGTCGAAAGACCCGTTATGATCTATATGGTTTTAAAGATTTGTCTATCGTCTTTATCGTTTGTGTCGAGAAATCCACTTTCGTAAATTGATAAACAAAATAAGCTTTGATATAATAAGTAACTGGATCATTTGAGTGACGCATTTGGTCTAGCCAACTAAATATAAGTCTTAAGTTAATTAAGTTAAACATTTTCTGATGAGAAATCCTTTTTATAAGTTAAGGTTCCATCTTGGAGGTCTAAATCATTACCATTACTTATAAATTATTTTCAACTATCCGAGTAGTCATCCTTATTATCACTGGGTAAAATAAAAGTCATTTTCAAAGTTGTTAAAGTCTATTTTCTTTCTGATTATTTGAACACTACTCAAATCCCTGTGGACGACCTGGTCTTACCAAAAAAAAGATTATACTACATACGTGGGTTATACTTTTACCCGTATGTTTCCCTAAAATAAAATTGGTATTTTCAGTCATTATAAATTTAAAGCTTTTAAAACACATCAAGAATGTTGTACCGGATTACAGGATGTGTCAATTTCACTCTTTGAATCATGGTATATTGGAATTTTAGTGTAACGATATCCATAATCAAGCAGTTGCGTCCTCATCCAAATGACTTGTGCACAACATGCTAATAAAGATACGTACTTTACTTCCGCGGTTGACATAGCTGTACAATCTTGCTTTTTAGACGACCAACTGACTAGCTTGTCTCCCAAAAACTAGATTCCTCCAGATGTGCTTTTGTAATCATCGTGACACCCTACATGGTCTGCATCTGAATATGAAATTAGATCAAATCCAAAATCCTTCAAGTACCACAAACCCATGTTAATGGATTGTCTGAGGTAACGAAATATCCTTTTGACCTCTTTGAGGTGTTTCTCAGTTGGGCGTGCCTGATATCTTGCACAGAAAAATGTTGCAAAGGCAATATCTGGTCGACTTGCAGTTAGATACATGAGACCCCCAATCATACTATGGTATTTAGTCTGATCTGTTGGGGTTCCCTGTAAAAATGCGTTGATTCTGGCTGTAGCCATTGGTGTCGTAATGTCATCACATTTTTCTATCCCATGTTTTTAAGCTACATAGTGTATTGTGATTGGTTTATGAAGAGTCCACGAGGGGATTAATGAACCTGAAGTCTAAGGAAGACCTTCATTTTACCCATCATTGACATTTTAAAAGTATCTTTCAATAGTTTTACAAATCTGTTTGAGAAAACTGGATTTGCTGAACCAAAATAATGTCATCGACATATATTTGAACTAATAAAATGTCATCCCCGTGTCTTCGTGTGAACAGTGTTGGATCAACAATACCTTTTGTGAAATGGTGTTCAATCAAGAAGGAGGAAAGCTTGCATACCATGCTCGAGGGGCTTGTTTGAGACCGTACAAAGATTTCTTAAGACGATAGACGTGATTAGGAAAGTATGGACCTACAAATCCGTCTGGCTAACTTACAAAAACTTCTTCTTTTAGTGGACCATTGAGGAAGGTAGTCTTCACATCCATTTGTTATATTGTAAAGTTCTTGTGAGCCGCGTAAGCCACGAACATTCGAACAACTTCTAATCGTGCTACTGGAGCAAATGACTCTTCAAAGTCTATTCCTTCTTGTTAACTATAACCCTTTGCAACAAGACATGATTTATTCTGAATAGCCATATTTTCGGCATTTGTCTTGTTTTTCCAAAGCCATTTTACCTTGATTACATTTCTGGAAACAAGTAGTTCAACAAGTTTCCATACATCTAATCATTTAAACTGATTGAGTTCATCTTGCATAGATTTGATCCAGCTATGATCAAGCATAGCTTCCTTGATGTTTTTAGGTTCAGTAGTACTCAATGTGAGTACGTATATACATAACTCTACATCAATTCAGGGTCTACTTCTTGTTGTTACTGGCTTGGAAGGGTCACTAATAAGTTGTTCAATTGGATGAATCTTAGTCTACTTATCAGTGTAGCGAGGTTGTTGGTGGAACTCGTGCATGTTTGACGGGTCTTGGTAGTTTAGAGATGACTTAGCTTCTTTAAAATCAAGATTTTCAAAAGAATGCATGATAGTACTCCCGTCAAGTTTTGCAGCCTCTTCTTGAATTTGTTTATCGGAATAAGTATCCAAGACTGGAGTTGAAGATTCTTGTGCAATTGGTTCTTCTGATGAGGTTACTATTTAAGGAGCATCACTATGAACAATGATTGAAGAAGATGATGGAGTGTCTTCAGTATCAAGAGTATTTGCAGCGGAATTATCTGACACTTCTGGAGTTCTTTGCGCATGGTATTCTTCATACAGAGGATCAAACAAGTTATCCAAATCTTGTTGTGACAGTATATCATTCATTTCTGCTAATAAATCTTGAAAATTCGAGCAGTTAACACTGAGTCCTGAATTGTTGCATTCAGAAGCCATAGCCACGAGTTCATCAAATTTCACATGGATGGTTTCCATTATTTTCTTTGTTCTTCAGTTATAAACGCGAAACCCCCTTGATGACTCAAAGTAACCAATAAAGATACCAATGTCTGCTTTAGGCTTCATCTTCCCAAGATCATCACGATCATTTGTCGGGTAACATAAGGAACCAAACACATGAAAGCATTAAACATTGGGTTTTCTACCCTTAATCAACTCGTATGGCGTTTTATTTTACCGAGGGTGTACAAGAGAGCGATTTTGAGTAAAACACGTTGCTTCGGCCAATAGGAATTCTCATAGCTTTGAAAAGATAAGTGATGTGATGTCGTGTAGGTTGTATTCTATGATTATCAAGTTTTAAATTTATATTTAGCCGACTTATCCTAAAACAACACTCTAACGGGTAGTGTACCCGGTACAAATGTAGCTTCGTTGGTAAGTAAGGTGTCGAACAGTAAGAGCGAGAAAGTTAACCTTATATTCTATCAGTATTTTATTTAATCTAATTAGTCTAATTAATTCTATATTATTTCTAGTTATTGTTAAACCTATGCTAAACCTAGTTCTAATGATATAGGGGGGGTTTCAGCCTAAGAGACTGGCACAGGTTTTGTGGTGACTTAAATCAATTCAAAACACAATAATCACGCAAGAAGATAACCAAAAGATAAAAGAGCGGTCATTGTAAGAAAACTGTATTAACCATGATAATTCCAATTAAATGTAGGTTTGTTTGTTTAGTGCAATGAATGCTTATCTCGAAGCGGCATATCATTCTTAAGACTTAGGCGGTACTTCTTCCTATAAACCTAGACACGTTGAATCTGTCATAATTTAAATTAGCCGCATAAAGTTCCTTTTGTAATTATAATCTATCTTAGGGATAAAGCAATGGGGATCTTTTTAAACCCGAGCTCATCCGGACTTTACCCATTATTTGCTAAATGGAAGTCTCATATACTGGTAGTGCCTGTTCCCAATGGCTGTCGAGTTTTTACCAGAAGAAGAAGAACGCTATAATAGGTCACCTGCTAGAATAACTTATTCCCTTAAGCAATTGGTAAAGATAGGTCATTATTCCAGATATATAAAACACATATATGGAGAGCCATCCCGGCATCTAGCGAGCATTATATTTTGCAAACCTAGATCCAGTTGAATGATGGGTCGCATACTTAAGCACATAAACAAGTATGAATTGATAAACATAATTAAACATTCAACGATAAATTAAGCAAAGAGACTGGCACAGGTTTTGTGGTGACTTAAATCAATTTAAAACACAATAATCACGCAAGAAGATAACCAAAAGATAAAAGAGCGGTCATTGTAAGAAAACTGTATTAACCATGATAATTCCAATTAAATGTAGGTTTGTTTGTTTAGTGCAATGAATGCTTATCTCGAAGCGGCATATCATTCTTAAGAATTAGGCGGTACTTCTTCCTAAGACCTAGACACGTTGAATCCTGTCATAATTAAATGTATCCGCATAAAGTATCCTTTTGTTAATTATAATCTATCTTAGGGATTAAAGCAATGGTGATCTTGTTAAACCCTAGCTCATCCGGACTTTACCCACTTATTGCTTAATGGTGTCTCATATACTGGTAGTCCACTGTCTGAGTTTTTACCAGAAGAAGAAGAACGCTATAATAGGTCACCTGCTAGAATAACTTATTCCCTTAAGCAATTGGTAAAGATAGGTCATTATTCCAGATATATAAAACACATATATGGAGAGCCATCTTGGCATCTAGCGAGCATTATATTTTGAAAACCTAGATCCAGTTGAATGATGGGTCGCATACTTAAGTACATAAGCAAGTATGAATTGATAAACATAATTAAACATTCAACGATAAATTAAGCAATCGATATTTAAACAAATAAAACATTGAATGTTCATTATCATGGCTAATACCCGAGGGTATTATCCCATAGCCATTGTAATAATACAAATGTAATAATCTAAAGGTAAACTAATCGAGTTAACGAATGATACCAACAATCAAACAATTATTAAAAAATATAGGAATTACAAGGTGTCTTCTATGGATTTATGCATGATGCTTGACCTCTTTTGCTCTTCTTCTCTTTTAAATATTGACTTTTATGTTTATGGTATAGAGAATATGATTAAGCACACTAAAAACTCGTTTTTGAGTCTTTTATTTATAGGCTCTGAAAATAAGCTGATACACCGTATTGAATAAGGTTAATACGGCGTATTGGTGGGATACCTTGGAGTACGCACCACATCCATAATCAATCACATTAATTGTAAGATCTTTGACTGACCAGCTGGATACGGCATATGATATCAGCAGGATACGCCGTATTGTGAATTGATTTTACTTGGTTTCTTGTGAAGTGCAGGCACGGATACACCGTACCTTCTTTGCTAGATATGGCGTATTGAGTCAGAATTAAGAATCTTTAAATATCTTCATTTAAGCTCTAGATTGCGCGCCTTTTATCAATTCTTCACATGGTACTCCATAATTACTACAATTAACAACTTTAAGCAATTAAGTAACAATTCTTGCAATAATTATATAAAAACGGGTAATTTACTCAGGATAAATGATGCTATAAAAGTAACGTTATTAGATGTCATCAAATATTCCCCCACTTGAATCCTACTTGTCCTCAAGTAGACTTTAGAAGTTTATTTGAAAACGTTTCCCAACTATAGTTAAGGATTTTTCCTTTAAGCATTCTTTTATTTAATCACATGTGTACAACCAAGCACCTCACGAAATATAAGAAATGAAAAAGGTAAATTGGGTTAATAGGCTTAATGGGTTGGATACACAATAAGTACGCTCAATTGATCGGTCATGATTAGTATTCTATCATATGCTTGGCAAGGATACACATCTCCACTACTAGAGCTAAGGAGTAACAAGTTTAAAAAGGTAAATTGGGTTAATAGGCTTAATGGGTTGGATCACTCTTTTCAACCTCTATTCAATATCAATATTCTAGAAAAGGTAACAAAGACCATACATACACAACCGTAACGACGGAATAAACACATATGACTGCATTCAAACCTTAACTCGAATAAGCTAAAGAAAAGGATTAGTAATCTTTTCCAAAGGTCGTAAACCAGTAGGGGTGTCAATCATATATACACAACCGTAACGACAGAATAGACATATACGATTGCATAATCCCCCTACTCGAGTAAAACCAAAGGTTAGGACGAAGAGTGATATAGGGTATGGATCTTCTAACTTTCACCAAAAGTAATAAACCAACAAGGGGGCTGAATCATACATACATGTCCATAACGACGGAATAGACATGCATGATTAGATCACATCCTTGTTCGAGTAAAACCTAAGGTTAGTTATTAGGAAAGCGAGATAAATTGTTGCTAACTAAAATTCACAAAACAAATAGATTAAGCCTGAACAAATAGGGTACATAGTTGCTAGTAACTTTCCCGACCGTTTCATGATGAAGACACAAATTGCGGACTATCCATGTTTGGAAGACACGAACTAGACTCAAAATAATATCTTTATCAAAGAAGAAAACAACCCTTAGTTGGCGTTCCAATAACAGTCAACTCCCAATCATCCATATTATACATACTTTTACAAGACAAGCGGCGATATCTACCACTTTTATACAAAACTTCACATCGTTGATTTTTTACCACATATCAACAAATAATCTATCCTTCAGATAATAATATTGGTTTATGCTCCAATGAACCGACTATCTTCATACATTCCATCTATTTTTTGCTGCGATTTTCTCTTTTTTTTTCTTTTTTTTTCAAACACTACGAAACTCGATGTAATTTCACTGTCTCCACCATCATAATTTTTATGAATAATTTTCTTCTTAACACTTCATAATTCGGAAATAAAACATAATTGAGAAGGTAGCAAAATACACGAGTTACATACTTCTGCATTCCCACTGCATTGTGCAATTTCCAGACATAACCATAAATAGTAAATCACCATTGCAGATAGCAATTACATGACCATACCAAAGATAGAAAATTTCACTGTGACACAAGAAATACAAAACTTTACATAAAAGCAACTAGCAACTTTGATTAAATAGGCTTAATCTACAGGGTAAGCTAAGGTGTAAAGGTGTAACAAAATAAACATTTGGTGATGACCTAAAGGATTGGCTCTACTGGTTTTTCTAGTGGTATTTTACTCTAAAAATAAGAGTAAGAAAAGGGTTATACGGGGGTTAACTAACCAGTGTAGTTAGTTAATCATACAACATATATAGGCTTTTTGGGTGTATACCTAGAAATTTACCAGTTAAATAAGTTACTCCATCTAAATCCATAGTACTTATTATTGTGGTCTCGAGTGATATACCAAGCCAAGTTCTAAAGTCCACTACATCACATGCATACTCATAATTTTTGTGGAATTTTTAGGTAGATGTTTGGAAACGGAATAGGCTTAATTCTCACAATTTGTCATTAAGGGTTATTTGTGTGCGAGGTCACGTAACTAGAAATTTTACAAAAGTATGCTAAAAAATTAAATTAGGCATAATTATAAGCATATAGCATATTTTGTTAAAAAGAGGATAAGTAGACGTTCTAATTCTCCACCCTCCCCATCCCACTTAAGTTATACAACGTCTTTGTTGTATAAATAAAATAGTTAAAGAAAATGAGAAAAAGAATTAGAACGAGGAACTCCCCTGACATTCTGCTCGGGATGATTCTCCACTTTGAGTTCTTGAGCAAAAGTTTGTTGTGGAGGCGTCAGAATGCCCGTATGAATACAACACACGCTTTATTCTAGAGTATACTTTTACCAAATTGTCGATTTCATTACAGCAAGGTCCTGCATAAAAGTTTAGAAAACAAGGTGCAACTCTATCTCGGGTTTACAGTGGTTACAATGCAGAAAAAACAAATACAAATACTTTACAGGGAGTTAATACGCCGTATCCCAAACCCAAGGATACACCGTATTGCAGCCTGTAAAAATAGGTCAGTATCTGTAAAATATGTCGTATCATAGATAGAATACGTCGTATAGCAGAACTGACAATAATGTTTTTTTAAAGTAAAAAATAAATGCAGGAAAATAAAGGACTGATAACGTCCAGACAGGTCGATACGGTGTATCTATAGAGGTTTGATATGCCGTATAGACAGTCTGGGAAGACAGACTCAGCAAACAATAAAAATTACAAATGACCGGGTTGTCTCCCGGGAAGCACTTTTCTTTCAGCTAGTCTTTAAGTTAGACTTTTTCTCTTTTCTGGCTCATTCTTCTTTCATTTGCACGCATGTGTGCCCTCGTGCAAATCTCTCCATCATCATTTGTCTTGGCATAAACTTCTTCTAAAACGGCATGCCAAGCACAATGTTACTTACTCTATCCTTGCAGTAAATATCCATATCATCAACCACCGCAAAACCTGTTACAAGAGAAAAGTTTCCGACGAAAATAGGTATGTCTATTAAGGTTCCAGCTATATTTTCCCTTTCGAAATCATCCTTGTCCTTTATCATAGAATCATAAAAATACTTGGTCATCGTATTAACGGACAAGATAGGGAATAAATCAGCGTCAACATTATTACACCTAATCATACAAGAAAACTTTAGCTTATAAATATGGTTGAAATGGATTTTTCTATTAGCCAGTTTCTCAACCTCATTTTCCATAATGGTAGGCCCAAGTTTATTATCTTAATTTTTCCTAGGATTTAAGGGTACATTCAGATCATCTAATTCAATATAATCACCATAAAGTGGGTCGAATGATCTATCAACGTCCTCACCTATAAGCTTAGTTTCGGAATCAAGATCCATTTTTTGGTCCAACATATAAACTCTCCTAATTATGCTAGAAGCAGGTTTAACACTTTCAAAGGTAATTTTATCGTTCCCAACCCTCATGTAATTTTTCTTTTAAAAACATCTATCTTGGTATGGGTATTAGACAAGAATGGTCGTCCTAGGATTAAGGGCACATCGATATCCTCGGGTATGTCTAAGAACACGAAGTCTACTGGGAAAGAAAATTTATTAATTCTTACTAGCACATTTTTAGCCATCCTCTTTGGGTGTTTTATTGATCTGTCAGCCAATTCAATGGTTAACCTAGTGTCAGCTTCCTAAAACAAGATTGGTGTAAGTGGAGAAGGGCATAACATTTACACTAGCTCCTAGGTCAGTAAGGGGTTTATCAAAACAAATAAAATGAATAAAACAGGGTTGTCGGGATGTGTCATCCCAATGGAATAGGTTTGTAGAATCATCGGTTCACATGCCTCTTCTTTTTTATCATAGCAGTAATCATGTAGTCGTCTTAGAAAGGGAACTGTTTGGAATGGTTTGAAAAATATGTTACTAAACTGTGAATCTGATACGACGTATAGGCTAGATCTGATACAGCGTATCTCAGTTGAATCTGCTTTAGCATTCGAAATTGATTTGACATGGTCCCTCGGGTTTGTTTTCGTGGAGCCGGGCAGGCTTCCAAATCCTCTTTCTTGTAAAACTTTGCTCATCTGTCCAATCTAAATCTCCAAGGTTTTAATCGAAGCTCATTGGTTTTTGATTGCAGCGTTAGTAGAAGCTTGAATTTCTTTGATTAAGTTCGAGTTTTCCTCATGTCTTTTTGCTGATTCTGACATGAATTTGGCCAATGATTCCTCCATAGTTTGTCTTCGATCAGGATACGAAGAGTTTTTGTTGTTTCATTGGTAGAATCCTGGCCCTGCTGCTCTATATTGCCTTCCTGGTGGTAGGGTGTGCCAAACTGTGTATAATAGGCTTCTTCAAGGGTTTTTCCTTCTTCTTTGAGTGGGCAGTCTTTCGAATAATGAGGACCTTTGCATAGTTCACATCCAACCTAAGCAGCATATACCTTCTCGTTTACCTTCTTGATTTCTCTCCTGAGATTGTTGAGTTGGGCTTGGATAGCAGCCAATCCTTCAGAAGTTTCAGTACTTCTGGTTTTTGTAGATGTCCCGTCATGCCATTTCTGAGAATATTCAGCCATTTGTTGGATGGCTACTTTTGCGTTGGCAGCAGTCATGGTAGGTATGGCACCTTTTAAATCAAGGATCTGTCTAGTTGGAACAGCTAACCCGTTATAAAACAAGATTACCTCTTGCATATCAATCAAATAGTGTTGGGGGCATTTCATCAAGAGTTCTTTAAATCTTTCCCAAGCTCAGAAAAGGCTTTCATCAGGTTCTTGCTGAAAGTTGTTAATCTCATCCATTTTCTTTGCAGTACGAGTAGGCGGATAATATTTGCTTAGAAACTTTAATTTTAGGACTTCCCAAGTTAAAATTAAACCAGCTGGCTCGTTCCTGAGCCAACGGCTTGCGGCTCTAGTTAGGGATACATGGAAAGCTTCGAAGCATGATTTGATCTAGAGTTATATTTGGGATGTGGAATAAGTCAACAATCTCCAGAACTTTTTCAATGTGCTCGTTCGCATCTTCAAGATTCGAACCGCTGAAAGTATTATCGCGAAGTTCTTTGTGAAACTGCCCTTTCAATTCAAAGTGGGCATTTCCATCGATCTTGGGCGTAGTAACGCCCAACTTATAATCCCCGCGGGTCTTGCTCATGTACTGTTCCATTGCTTTCATCATAGCTTCTGTAGCTTCTTCCTTTGAACGTTCTTCGATATCATAAAATTGATTGGACTCAGGTGAATTCGATCCTTCAAGACTTGGTGTCTCAAAAAGCCTCCTTTTTAAGCGAAATACTCGTTTCGGGTTGTCCAAAGGTATAAATAGTTCCTTAGTAGAACTCCTTGTCATGCATCACCTGAAACAGAGGACAATAAATCAGTAGGATAGCCTCTAAAAAGAATAAAAAAGATTAAACACGGAATCTAAATTTGGTTCTGCTACTATGTCAGGTGATCGATACGTCGTATTTAATTTATTTGAATACGCCGTATCAATCTGTTGAAGGTCGGTACACAGTATTGAATTTTCAGAATACGCCGTATTGTTTGGATGAACAGGATATGTTGTATAGGCTACAAAATATCATTACGCTGTGTCTATATAGAAAGTTAGATACGTCGTATTCAACTGGTGAATACGTCGTATTAGGTGTCCTATCAGAACACTGTACCGAAAGCAATTAAATAATGCGAAAAATAAACACACAATCAAACAGGATTAAGTTATTCTAATTATGCTAATTAATGGTTAAAAACAAAATACTAATAAAAATAAAGATTAAACAATTTTCACTCCCCGACAACGGCGCCAAAAACTTGATGTGATGTCGTGTAGGTTGTATTCTATGATTATCAAGTTTTAAATTTATATTTAGCCGACTTATCCTAAAACAACACTCTAACGGGCAGTGTACCCGGTACAGATGTAGCTTCGTTGGTAAGTACGATGTCGAACACTAAGACCAAGAAAGTTAACCTTATATTCTATTAGTATTTTATTTAGTCTAATAAGTCTAATTAACTCTATGTTATTTCTAATTATTGTTAAACCTATGCTAAACCTAGTTCTAATGATATGGGGGGTTTCATCCTGAGAGACTGGCACAGGTTTTGTTGTGACTTAAATCAATTCAAAACACAATAATCACACAAGAAGATAATCAAAAGATAAAAGAGCGGTCAATGTAAGAAAACTGTATTAACCATGATAATTCCAAATAAATGTAGGTTTGTTTGTTTAGTGCAATGAATGCTTATCTTGAAGCAGCATATCATTCTTAAGACTTAGGCGGTACTTCTTCCAAAGACCTAGACACGTTGAATCTTGTCACAATTAAATGTATCCGAATAAAATATCCTTTTGGTTAATTATAATCTATCTTAGGGATTAAAGCAATGGTGTTCTTGTTAAACCTTAACCCATCGGGACTTTACCCACTTATTTCTTAACGATGTTTCATATACTGGTAGTCCACTGTCCGAGTCTTTACCAAAATAAGAAGAACGCTATAATAGGTCACCTGCTAGAATAACTTATTCCCTTAAGCAATTGGTAAAGATAGGTCATTATTTGTGATCATATTATTCAAGATATATAAAACACATATATGGAGAGACATCCTGGCATCTAGCAAGCATTATATTTTGCAAACCTAGATCCAGTTGAATGATGGGTCGCATACTTAAGCACATAAACAAGTATGTGTTGATAAACATAATTAAACATTCAATGATAAATTAAGCAATCGGTATTTAAACAAACCAAACATTGAATCTTCGTTATCATGGCTAATACCTGAGGGTATTAGCCCATAACCATTGTAATAATACAAATGTAATAATCAAAATAACCAAGGTAAAGTAACCGAGTTAACGAATGATACCAACAATCAAATGATTATTAAAAAGTATAGGAATTACAAGGTGTCTTCTATGGATTTATGCATGATGCTTGATCTCTTTTGCTCTTCTTCACTTCTAAAGATCGACTTATGTGTTTATGGTATAGAGAATATTATTAAACAAACTAAAAACTCATTTTTGAGTCTTTTATTTATAAGCTCTAGAAATGAGCTGATACGCCGTATTGAATGAGGTCAATACGGCGTATTGGTGGGATGCCTTAAAGTACGCACCACATCCATAATCAATCACATTAACTGTCATCAATCACATTAACTGAAAGATCTGTGACTGCTAACCAGCTGGATATGGCGTATGTTATTAGCAAGATACACCGTATTGGGAATTGATTTTACGTGGTTTCTTATGAAGTGCAGGCACGGATACGCCGTACCTTCTTTGCTAGATACGGCGTATTGAGTCAGAATTAATAATCTTCAAATATCTTCATTTAAGCTCCAGAATGCGCGCCTTTTAGCAATTCTTCACAAGGTACTCCATAATTACTGCAATTAACAACTTTAAGCAATTAAGTAACAATTCTTGCAATAATTGTATAAAAATAGGTAATTTACTCGGGATAAATGATGCTATAAAAGTAACGTTATTTGATGTCATCAATAGACATTGTTTTTACAGCCTCGACAAGTGTTCTATTTCTGCGTTCAACAACACCATTCTGCTGAGGCGTTCGAGAAATTGACGTGTGATGCAGAATGCCCAACTTTTTAGAAAATGACTTCAGTGTGGCATTTTTGAATTCAGTTCCATTATCAAACCGGATTTTTAGGACTTGAGCCTTTATATTCCGTTGAATCTGAGTAATGAACTTCATAATTAATTCTAGAGTCTTGTCTTTTGTTTGAAGAAAAAACACCAAAGTATATCAGGAGTAATCATTGACAATCACTATAATATATCATTTCCCATTAACAGTTTCAACCCTCATTGGCCCATACAAATCCATATAAAGTCATTCAAGTTTGGAATTTATGCTTGGAACCAACTTAGATGGAAATGTAGCCTTTTTGCTCTTTCATTGCTCATAAGCAGAACATAAGTGATATTTGTCATACTTAAATCTCGGAAGCCCATCAACTAGTTCATTTTTAGAGAGTTGATTAATGGTACCGAAATTTAAATGAGAAAATCGTCGGTGCCATAACCATGATTTGTTGACGTGGCTTTGGACATTAGGCTTACTGGAGATGAAGCCACCATTTCATAAATAGAGATGGTGTAGAGATTAGATTCATGAGAACCAGTAAGTAAATCTTCACCCTCTAAATTCCGTACAAAACAAGTGTTTGAACGAAAGGCTACTTCAAGATCTCCATCACAAAATAGTCTAATCGAGAAAAGATTGTGTCTGAGGCCTTCCACATAATACACGTGACATATGGTAAGATTTCCTTGAACATAATCTCCATATCCAGTGATTGCAGCGAAGTTATCATTGCCAAAGCGGACTGTGCCCATGAATTTCTCAAGGAAATTTCTTAGTAGTTTCAGATTCATAGTCATGTGATTTTAACTTCCGCTATCAACAATCCAAAGGACAATTTGGATCACCTGCACCACATGAAGAAAGACCATATGGAAGAGTAGACAGTTTGGCTACCCATTGCTTTTTAGTAACCGGTGTTCTAGAATAAGTTCTATGACTAGCACTACCCTTAGAAACACTTGGTGGTGTTTGAGTAGTTAAGCTCTTAGGTGACCAATTAAAGCTTGATTGGTGCTCAAACCACTTTCACCACTTCCTACTAGTTCTAATCTTGTTTTTCATGTAAGCACTAAGTGTCTGACTTTTCCTAGATTCTAGAGTTAGTTGGGATGCACTAGAGACCCTATTTGTTGCTTTTGGAGGTGTAGCAACACTAAACCTAGATTTCACAACTATAGATGTAGCTCCTAATTTACTAGATTTTGCGGCTACATGGGAGGTGAATAAGGCTCTTTTTACCATAGAACTTGGTGACAAAGCATAATGAGCATCAAATTTATCATGAGAAATCATAAAAACATCTTTGCCACAAGAAACACATACAAGATTTGAACCATCATGAACAACATTTATAGTCTTAGCTTTTAATACATTTGTTTTTGAATCAGAAACATTCGAATTCATTGTATCATTCTTATTAGAAACTGAAGTAAAACTACTTTGCTATTTCTTAACATCCTTAGAAGTGTGCTTAGATTTAGTGTTCAGCAAGACTCTCTTCATCGAATTAGTATCGTTAGACTCTGATATGCTAACACTACTAGAACTTGCTAGTCTTGTAGAATTACAAGAAAACTTGTTAGTTTTATCTACTAGCGATTTTGTTTTGTTTTTGTGATTCTATAGATGCCCCTTGCGATTACATTCGCATTCTTTTTTTGACTTTGCTTGTTGTTAGATTTAGAACGTGAAGTGACTGGTTTTGACTTATCTGTTTTCCTCTCAACCTTAGAAACTATTGTAGCTTTTGAATCTTTGTGTTTGTTCAATGGTGTAACACAAACTAGTTTCTATAAAGTTGCAGATTTGTCAAACTTAATATTCACATTCTTTGCTTGTTCAGCAAGCTTAGCTTTGAGTTCAAAAATTGTTATCAAAAGATCTTGATTCTTAGCACGCACATCAGCATAAGCATATGTCTTTTGATTAACATGCTCAACTTCTTGTTGATGTTGAACCCGTGTTGCTTTGATTGAATTAAATTGCTTTTGAAATTCAAGTTTTATGTTTTCCCTTTACTAAACAACATATTCAACTTGAGTTTTTAGCAACAGGTTTTCATCACTCAACTTTGTCATCCTTGAATTCCAAGAAACATCACAAGCCATTTTTTCTTTTTGATGTTGCATTTTAAGATCAAGATTAACATATTGAGCTTCAACTATTTTGAAATCGTTTTTAAGAATCTTAATTCGTTGTTCCATAGTGGCTTGTATATCTTTGGAGTCATTTGAAACTTTCTCTTTTTCAAGCATTAACATCTCATTTTTCTGTTTCTCAACAGATAGCATCACACAATCCCTAATTTCTCTTGACAAGGAAGTTTCTAAAAGTCGATCAATTTCATCTTGAATTTTTTTTATCTTTTTGAGTTTGATTCTCAACTTTATTTTCCATTGAATCAAAAATATCTAACATCTCATGAACTTCTTCTGTAATTTCTTGTTTGATTTTGTTTGGGCATCTTCTTAATGAGATAGACATCAAAATTACCCCAGTTTTGTAAAATTATCTTAACACATCTTGATCATCAAATATAAGCGCTCTACTTCTATCTTTTAAAAGAGTTTATCAATTTTTGTTTGCAAATCACCAATAGACTTGTCCAATTTTACAAACAATTAAAGCAATTTAGATTCATTAGGCATCTTTTTCACAGGTAAATCCGACATCTCTTTGCTCAACTCAGAAGGTACATTAGAAATAGAAGGAATTGAAAGATATGTTTTTTCAATAGGAATTTCTTGTTGAGGAACAAATGTTTCATAAAGAGCATTTAATTTCTCATAGTCTAGTTGAATCATTTTATCTTTTGTTTTTAATCGACTTTCTTTCACGTCCTCAAGAGTTTCCTCAGAATTAGGTGAATCAATTATTAATTTAGTGCTTTGAAGTCTTTAACCATCATACATTTTAGGTTGTGCTTTAATGGCTTTCTTGAGATGTTCTGGATTTTGATAGCCCAACCCAACTTTTAAGAAAGGGTCATAAACCTTGTTTGGTTTTTTCCCAAGCATATGAATTGTTTGAATTGATTGTCCCATTTTGTAAACAATCCGATCATGAGAACTGAGTTTATCTTCAAGATCCACAATCTCTTCAAGATATTTTTTTTCTTGTGCATTAAAAGCCTTTTTGGATAACTCAGTTTCATGTCGTATTCTGACAGTTGCATTTTCGAGTTGAAAAAATTCATCTTGAATATTATCTTTTTCTTGAATAAGATTATCTGTAACAACCGGCATTTTTCGGAACATATTTAAATAATAAATCATATTTATTATTACACACCTCACCTACGATTTTTTATTTATTTATTTCTTTTACTTGAAAACAAGGGGATGGATGTTAATTCTAAGGTGACTATCAAAAACGACTCGCAAAAGTGAGTTATTAATTTTGGGGTATACTAACGTTTATCATAAAATGACATTCCGGATAACTTTTCAGTTTTACCCGAGAGCCGAAAATGAGCAGAAGATGACTAAAATATCATCGCAAGGTTTTGAAAACTGCACACAGCGCCTGTCGACACAAAAATAATTAAATTTATATTTAATTATCACAATTTACTTAATGAAAATATTAAATAAAATCACTTAACATTTTATTCAAAAGCGTTTGTTGATAACGCAAATATTCGGGTTAAAAATTCATTTTTTTTACTTTCGGACAAGGCATAACCGGGTTATCAAATAAATAACAAATATTTTTATAAATGTTATAAAAATAATTATGAAATACTATCAAGTAAATACTCATTTTTATCGGAAAAATGATTTGAAACGCAATGATGCAAGTTTTGAATTTTAAATCATCCGTTAAGTGGCCTAAACGAGACACGAACCATTATATTATAAAAGTTACACTTTTGGTCCCTGTGGAAATAATTACAAAACTAACCCTCATCTATATTGGACTTGCCACTTTACTTTATAACTTTTTGTAAATATATAAAAGTTATTGTATTTATTTCATTTCATTAGATATAAACACACACATCCTTTCTATATTTTTCGGCGACCTCCGGCCACCTTTTTCCGGCCATACTCCGGCGAACCCAAAATTTATAAAATATATAGATCTACCCGATCTACATCTCCACATCATCACCTTCGCACCACGTACAACCACCACCACCGACACATCCTCACCACTACCGCGCCACAGTCACATCACTCCACCATCATCACAGCCGCACCACCTCCACCCAGCTGTCACGCCACCATCCCCACCTCTATCTCACCTTCACCACCAAGGGTGCGTCTGGTTCGTCTTCATAAGCACCAAAGGGTGCGTTGGTTTTGTTCGTATACACCCAACATGGTGCGTTTTGGTATTACTAAGCACCAATGGTGTGTTTGTCAGCAAGAGCCACCATAAGGGTGGGTTCGTTTCTGTGGTTTCTCAGCTAGCACCATAACTGGTGTACGTTTGGTTAGTATAGAAACAGCCACGAGTACGCTGGGTTGTTCGAAACCCACGAGGGTGCGTTTGATTGTCTATAGCACCACCATGGTGCATTTGGTTTATTATTTCATGGGAACGGGTGCGTTTGGTTGGGGTTGATAGCCATAGGGGCGTTTGATTTGTTTATAACACGGATTAGGGTGCGTTTGGCTTAGTAAAAACAAGAAAAGGTGAGTTTGATTTTCATAAAAGCACCAAAGGGTGCGTTTGGTTGTTGTTAACAGCCATAAGGGCTGTTTGGGTTAGCTTAGGGTGCGTTTGGGTTAAGTTTAACACCAGTAGGTGTGTTTGAGTTAACAGTAAACACATAAGCGTGCGTTTGGGATAGCAGGAAACACCCAAGGGGTGTGTTTGGGTTAGCAGAAATACGTATGGGTGCGTTTGGGATAGCAGAAATACACAAGGGTGTGTTTGGTTTGGCAGAAACCGCACAAAGGGTGCGTTTGGTTTATACAAATCGACAAATAAATATAACATAAGATTTTATAAATATAAAACCGGATCAAATGGTGGTAAATGGTTAAATAAAGGTAATATTTATTCAATTTCGTTTATATAAATATATATTGACATACGCGTGTAATTGCATCATAGATTGATTTAAAAAGGAGGAAAACATTCAGTTTTGATAAACATGAGAAATGTCATATACACGAAAAGGTCATTTCTAAAAATTACTATACATAGTAATTTTCACTATAATTTCTATTATTTTAGAAATCTGATAAAAGAACGAAGTTAATAAACAAACTTTTTGTAAAGCTTTAAAAACATAGTTTTACATAATTCGTAAACTTAAAAACGTGCGCTATTACTAAGCAAGGAATTATAATAATTTAATTGGTGATTTCCGAAAACGTGTCGAATTATATTGTTACAATTATTTTCTCACATCTTTGATATAATACTTGCAAAGTATTATATACTTCATAATAATCTTTGGATTGTTTGTCTTTGTTATATAATTCACGGTATGAGTTATGAAATTGTTATTTTTCATATGTAATATATACGGAATATATTACATACTTTGCGTTTACTTTTCGATTTATTTTATTTAACCAACCACCAAACTATTACAAATTTAAATCTAAATCTTCTATCAACATGTTACGTTGATGTAACCATCCACCGGAAAACCCAAATACATTATCCTAGGCTAGTGGGTCTTAGCCGTTAAGATAAACCGCAACTTCTTGATCGAGCCGTTTCGGTTTTCCGTTTGTGTTGTGCTTATTATGTGAAGTTCTGCCAATCGTTCTACAACATTGATGTGAGTTTATAGCCCCATGTTTGACTTGTTTTACATATATTTTTGGGGTGAGAACATGCTTGTTTGCAAATGAATTTACATGGTTGATTACAAATTGGTTTACATACTCATTTACATAGCTCGCTATGGGATACATTACTTGACTTTATTTTTGGTCACAAATACATACTTTACTTTTGAAATGATTACGGATTAGCTTAAGCGGATTGAACTGATAACTACAAGTAAATGCCCGGGTGTTCTTGGAGAGGAAACCTGCGAGGGGTACAGATTCATTACTGCCCGGTGTTCTTGGAGGGGACACCTGCGAGGGGAACATATTCATTACTGCCCGGTGTTTTTGGAGGGGACACCTACCAGGGGTAAATAATTCTTTTGCCGGTGTTCTTTGAGGAGGATTAACCTTGATGGGTACATATGGTTTTCATTATTGCCCGAGTGTTCTTGGAGGGGACACCTCCGATGGGTACATAGTGCATCGGTTTCATGAATTTAGAGTAAGTGTAATCATTGTTTTATACACACATGAATATTTACTGTCCCTTGATAAAGTGGCAACACACACTTGAAACATTTTAGTGATATATATATATATAAATATCATACATGCTATGAACAATTGCGGTTCAACTTTCATACGTACATTTTCGTGACTATTATAAGGGTTGAAATAGTCATACACACTTTAGAAACCTTTGGTTTAACATTTATATTTAATCAAATCTATGAACTCACCAACTTTATGTTGACCCTTTTAAGCATGTTTTCCTCAGGTGGATTAGATGTTTGGCTTACTTGATGTGCACTAGAGTCTAAAATTGACAAGATTTCTACTTACATACAAATGATCAAATCTCGTTGTGTTGTTTTCAAGCTTTTCATTATGATGCAATTATGGGACAAATGTTATATCAATTTCAAGGAAATCAACGAGATTACTTTTCAAACGACACATTTAGAGGTCGTTCTCTTGTATCTTGTGCTGTTGTATTATGAAGTATCGCCCCCGGACATATTTCTGCTACGAAACATTTTTTAGAAGTATACAGATGGTTCAGAGCACTGGTTATAAGAGAACTATGTTGCATATTTTACCCTAGATATAACCGTTTCACAAGCATTGCAACACAGAAAACATTTTCCTAAGTGCATACACACACTTGTCTTACTTCTTTACATTTCTTGTAACATTAAGTGCATACGTGACAATACATATACATATACATATATATATATATATATATACATATATAATATAATATATAATTAATAAGTAAAATACTCTATTAATAAAAATATATATATATAGTATATATATATTATACATATATATAAAAGGTAGAAACAATATATAAAAATAACAATAATATATAATATAATAATAAAATTAAGACTTGCATCTCTTTTGCCTTATATCGTACGTATATTTATATAAGAGTTATTTAAATAAATACATAACATATCTTAAACATTGTCATTAACACCATGGTCTCATTTTACTTTTTTAGACATTGAGAGTTTGCACATAAGGTCTCACTTCGTTCACATACATTGTAAGTAATAACCAATGGTCTCTAAGAATATTTCTTTTTATATAACTTTATACAATATTGTATTATACGGAGGCCGTTATAATTTTGTTTACATGGAATTTGTATGGAATCTAAGTATTACAAGTCTTGAATAGCTTGATTTGTAATATGTGTATTGTGAAATGAATAATGTTATGCACAAAGCCCCCCCCCCCCCCCCCCCCCCCCCCCCCCCCCCCCCCCCCCCCCCCCCCACCCCCCCCCACCCACCCCCACCCCCCCCTCCCCCCCCCCCCCACCAACCCCCCCCCACCCCCCCCCCCCCCCCCCCCCCCCCCCCCCCCCCCCCCCCCCCCCCCCCCTCCCCCCCCCCCCCCCCCCCCCCCCCCACCCCCCCCCCCCCCCCCCCCCCCCGTCAACAGTTCTATTTACAATTATGTATGAATCTAAGTATTACAAGTCTTGTATGGGCGGGACTTGTAATAGGAGGATTGATATGATAATCGCTATGTTGACTCGTTCATAGAGACCTTTACCTTGTTTACTCTAACCGAGTACTCATTAACTATCTTGAACTCTAGGTCGATATTCCTTGGTAGTTTTACTCCCCGCCTCCGAAGACGAGTTTTAAACACTCGCCCCATACTCATTAAAAGCACATGCATCGTCATGTTATCCACCACCTTGAAGGTTATGTGAGTACGCGTATTGCATCAGAAATTATTAAGTATGATGATTTATAATCTCTTTATTTGAAAGGATTAGGGCGCCTCTTCAGTTAAATAAAGAAATTGTAAATTCCCGAACCATAAGTTTATCATTTCTTACTTACATAAATTAGGACGCTCCTTTATGTAAGTAATGAATTATAAATGAGTGGGCTTAATGGTATCCAATATGACACGAGTATGAACTCGAACCCGATAATCACCGGAATCCGTTAAAAAGGTTTAGAAGCACAATAGTGTCTTGCCACTCCGCAGAAATCTTAAGGCCTCGCTTGAACTACCTTATCTCATTCTTAAGTTATTACTTTTGTCGTTGCCAATCCTCGCGATCACGAACTGTTCGTGGAACTAACAGACTTGTTACACGCTTGAACTAATGAAGTTGATTCGTCCTCGAACTAACGACTGAGTACCATATTCCGCCGTCTATCGCATAAGCTCTTCCGCGAGCTCCTCCCATTTGTTGAACTTTATTCCGGGGATATTGTTTCTCGAAATGTCCTCACTTTATGCATCCCATCACCGTTTGTTATAGTTATTGTTGTTATGGTTGCTGTTGTTGGGTCCTAGAGCGGTCCACTAGTGCGAAGACTTAAGTCGCGATACATCCCAGCTTGTGCAACTTTATCAAATAGGTAATGCAACCCCCCTTAAACCAGATAAACACCTATCGAAGAGACAGCTAGTCGAACTATTCATTTTGGGCCACTAGTACGAAGACTTAGGTCGCGATACATCCTAGTACTGCCAGGTATGTTGAATACTTACATCCATAAGCCTCGTCTGATGTAAATCATCGAACATCACAGATATCAGGAACTAGACTCTGCCCGTGAACATTTAAAACTTTATTTAGACATACCCACACGACTACTCTTTCTCCTTTGATGATGTCACTATTAAGAGACTTTCTTATAACGTGCTTTGCGGGTTACTGCGAGTGAGGTTCCTAAGAACTAGCAGTTAAGTCTGCTTGAGTGAGAGTAGCACTGGTTTGGGTGACCTACGGGAAGTCTCAAGTGAGGGACACAAGAGCAAAGCAGTGAGCATGCGGTCAAATCGGACAATATTATGGTCTGAGTAGGCGGGGTGTTTGGCATTCATACCAGTCATAAGACCTGTAATGATATTTTTGAGATACCTATTTTGATAGATTAAATATCTTGATCAAACCTAGCCAAAAATTTTGATATATAGAGAAGTGTCGAAACATCAAATTTTGCTGGCTAAAGTTATCAACGCCATGTTTAAAAACTGGTTACTAAATCGTAAATCCTTTCTTGGTCACACAATCGATTAACACGAATTAAATCTCAGGACGAGATTTCTTTAAGGGGTAGGTACTGTAACAACCGGCATTTTTCAGAACATATTTAAATAATAAATCATATTTATTATTACACACCTCACGTACGATTTTTTTATTTTTTTATTTTACTTGAAAACAAGGGGATGGATGTTAATTCTAAGGTGACTATCAAAAATGACTCACCAAAGTGAGTTATTAATTTTGGGGTATACTAACGTTTGTCATAAAATGACATTCCGGACAACTTTTCAGTTTTACCCAAGAGCCGAAAACGAGCAGAAGATGACTAAAATATCATCGCAAGGTTTTGAAAACTGCACACAGCGCGTGCCGACACAAAAATAATTAAATTTATATTTAATTATCATAATTTACTTAATGAAAATATTAAATAAAATCACTTAACATTTTATTCAAAAACGTTTGTTGATAACGCAAATATTCGGGTTAAAAATTTTTATTTTGTTACTTTTCGGACAGAACATACCCGGGTACCAAAATAAATATCTTTTTTTCGGACAAGGCATAACCGGGTTTTCAAATAAATAACAAATATTTTTATAAATGTTAAAAAAATATTTATGAAATATTATCAAATGAATACTCATTTTTATAGGAAAAATGATTTGAAACGCAATGGCGCAAGTTTCGTGTTATGAATCATTCATTAACTAGTCCAAACGAGACCCGAACCATTATATTACAAAAGTTACACTTTTGGTCCCTGTGGAAATATTTATAAAATTAACCCTCATCTATATTGGACTTGCCACTTTACTTTATAACTTTTAATATATATATATAAGTTATTATATTTATTTCATTTCATTAGATATAAGCACACACATCCTCTTTATATTTTTCGGCGACCTCCGGCCACCGCCGCCGGCCACACTCCGGCGAACCCAAAATTTATAAAATATATAGATCTACCCGATCTACATCTCCACATCATCACCTTCGCACCACGTACAACCACCACCACCGACACATCCTCACCACTACCGCGCCACAGTCACATCACTCCACCATCATCACAGCCGCACCACCTCCACCCCGCTGTCACGCCACCATCCCCACCTCTATCTCACCCTCACCACCAAGGGTGCGTCTGGTTCGTCTTCATAAGCACCAAAGGGTGCGTTCGATGTGTTCATAAGCACCAAGGGTGCGTTGGTTTTGTTCGTATACACCCAACAGGGTGCGTTTTGGTATTACTAAGCACCAAGGGTGCGTTTGGCAGCAAGAGCCACCACAAGGGTGGGTTCGTTTCTGTGGTTTCTCAGCTAGCACCATAACTGGGTGTGCGTTTGGTTAGTATAGAAACAGCCACGGGTACGCTGGGTTGTTCGAAACCCACGAGGGTGCGTTTGATTGTCTATAGCACCACCATGGTGCGTTTGGTTTATTATTTCACGGGAACGGGTGCGTTTGGTTGGGGTTGACAGCCATAGGGGCGTTTGATTTGTTTATAACACGGATTAGGGTGCGTTTGGCTTAGTAAAAACAAGAAAAGGTGCGTTTGATTTTCATAAAAGCACCAAAGGGTGCGTTTGGTTGTTGTTAACAGCCATAAGGGCTGTTTGGGTTAGCTTAGGGTGCGTTTGGGTTAAGTTTAACAGCAGTAGGTGTGTTTGGGTTAACAGTAAACACATAAGCGTGCGTTTGGGATAGCAGGAAACACCCAAGGGGTGTGTTTGGGTTAACAGAAATACGTATGGGTGCGTTTGGGATAGCAGAAATACACAAGGGTGTGTTTGGTTTGGCAGAAACCGCACAAAGGGTGCGTTTGGTTTATACAAATCGACAAATAAATATAACATAAGATTTTATAAATATAAAACCGGATCAAATGGTGGTAAATGGTTAAATAAAGGTATTATTTATTCAATTTTGTTTATATAAATATATATTGAAATACGCGTGTAATTGCATCATAGATTGATTTAAAAAGGGGGAAAACATTGAGTTTTGATAAACATGAGAAACGTCATATAAACGAAAAGGTCATTTCTAAAAATTACTATACATAGTAATTTTCACTATAATTTCTATTATTTTAGAAATCTGATAAAAGAACGAAGTTATATAATCATAACTTTTGTAAAAGCTTTAAAAACATAGTTTACATAATTCGTAACTTAAAAACGTGCGGTCATTTTTATGCAAGAAATTATAATAATTTAATTGGTGATTTCCGAAAACGTGTCGAATTATATTGTTACAATTATTTTCTCACATCTTTGATATAATACTTGCAAAGTATTATATACTTCATATTAATCTTTGGATTGTTTGTCTTTGTTATATAATTCACGGTATGAGTTATGAAATTGTTATTTTTCATATGTAATATATACGGAATATATTACATACTTTGCGTTTACTTTTCGATTTATTTTATTTAACCAACCACCAAACTATTACAACTTTAAATCTAAATCTTCTATCAACATGTTACGTTGATGTAACCATCCACCGGAAAACCCAAATACATTATCCTAGGCTAGTGGGTCTTAGCCGTTAAGATAAACTGCAACTTCGTGATCGAGCCGTTTCGGTTTTCCGTTTGTGCTGTGCTTATTATGTGAAGTTCTGCCACTCGTTCTACAACATCGATGTGAGTTTATAGCCCCATGTTTTACTTGTTTTACATATATTTTTGGGGTGAGAACATGTTTGCTTGCAAATGCATTTACATGGTTGATTACAAATTGGTTTACATACTCATTTACATAGCTCGCTATGAGATACATTACTTGACTTCATTTTTGGTCACAAATACATACTTTACTTTTGAAATGATTACGGATTAGCTTAAGCGGATTGAACTGATAACTACAAGTAAATGCTCGGGTGTTCTTAGAGAGGACACCTGCGAGGGGTACATATTCATTACTGCTTGGTGTTCTTGGAGGGGACACCTGCGAGGGGCACATATTCATTATTGCCCGGTGTTCTTGGATGGGACACCTACCAGGGGTAAATAATTCTTTTGCCGGTGTTCTTTGAGGAGGATTAACCTTGATGGGTGACATATGGATTCATTATTGCCCGAAGTGTTCTTGAGGGGAACACCTCCGATGGGTACATAGTGCATCGGTTTCATGAATTTAGAGTAAGTGTAATCATTGTTTTATACACACATGAATATTTACTGTCCCTTGATAAAGTGGCAACACACACTTGAAACATTTTAGTGATATATATATATAAATATCATACATGCTATGAACAATTGCGGTTCAACTTTCATACGTACATTTACGTGACTATTATAAGGGTATGAAATAGTCCATTACCCACTTTAGGAACCCTTTTGGTTTACAATTATAATTTAAACAAATCTATGAACTCACCAACTTTATGTTGACCCTTTTAAGCATGTTTTCCTCAGGTGGATTAGATGTTTGGCTTACTTGATGTGCACTAGAGTCTAAAATTGACAAGATTTCTACTTACATACAAATGATCAAATCTCGTTGTGTTGTTTTCAAGCTTTTCATTATGATGCAATTATGGGAAACAAATTTTAATTCAATATCAAGGAAATCAACGAGATATCTTTGCAAACGACACATTTAAGGTCGTTCTCTTGTATCTTGTGCTTTTGTATTATGAATTATCGCCCCCTGACATATTACCACTACGAAACATTTTTTAGAAGTATACAGATGGTTCAGAGCACTGGTTATAAGAGAACTATGTTGCATATTTTACCCTAGATATAACCGTTTCACAAGCATTGCAACACAGAAAACATTTTCCTAAGTGCATACACACACTTGTCTTACTTCTTTACATTTCTTGTAACATTAAGTGCATACGTGACAATACATATACATATACATATATATATATATATATATACATATATAATATAATATATAATTAATAAGTAAAATACTCTATTAATAAAAATATATATATATAGTATATATATATTATACATATATATAAAAGGTAGAAACAATATATAAAAATAACAATAATATATAATATAATAATAAAATTAAGACTTGCATCTCTTTTGCCTTATATCGTACGTATATTTATATAAGAGTTATTTAAATAAATACATAACATATCTTAAACATTGTCATTAACACCATGGTCTCATTTTACTTTTTTAGACATTGAGAGTTTGCACATAAGGTCTCACTTCGTTCACATACATTGTAAGTAATAACCAATGGTCTCTAAGAATATTTCTTTTTATATAACTTTATACAATATTGTATTATACGGAGGCCGTTATAATTTTGTTTACATGGAATTTGTATGGAATCTAAGTATTACAAGTCTTGAATAGCTTGATTTGTAATATGTGTATTGTGAAATGAATAATGTTATGCACAAAGCCCCCCCCCCCCCCCCCCCCCCCCCCCCCCCCCCCCCCCCCCCCCCCCCCACCCCCCCCCACCCACCCCCACCCCCCCCTCCCCCCCCCCCCCACCAACCCCCCCCCACCCCCCCCCCCCCCCCCCCCCCCCCCCCCCCCCCCCCCCCCCCCCCCCCCTCCCCCCCCCCCCCCCCCCCCCCCCCCACCCCCCCCCCCCCCCCCCCCCCCCGTCAACAGTTCTATTTACATGCGATTATGTATGAATCTAAGTATTAAAGTCTTGTATGGCGACTTTAATAGGAGGGATTTATATGATAATCGCTATGTTGACTTGTTCATAGAGACCTTTACCTTGTTTACGCTAACCGAGTATTCATTAACTGTCATGAACTCTAGGTCAATATTCCTTGGTAGTTTTACTCCCCGCCTCCGAAGACGAGTTTTAAACACTCGCCCCATACTCATTAAAAGCACATGCATCGTCATGTTATCCACCACCTTGAAGGTTATGTGAGTACGCGTATTGCATCAAAATTAATTAAGTAGATGATTTTATAATCTGTTTATTATGAAAGGATTAGGGCGCTCATCAGTTAAATAAAGAAATTGTAATCCTACGAACCATAATTTAATCATTTTTTACTTACAAAATAGGACGCTCCTTTATATGTAAGTAATGAATTATAATTGGTTGGGCTAATGGTATCCATATGGACAGGGTAAAAAAAAAAACGAGTATGAACTCGAACCCGATAATCACCGGAATTAGTTAAAAAGGTTTATAAGCATAGTAGTGTCTTGCCACTCCGCAGAAATCTTAAGGCCTCGCTTGAACTACCTTATCTCATTCTTAAGTTATTACTTTTGTCGTTGCCAATCCTCGCGATCACGAACTGTTCGTGGAACTAACAGACTTGTTACACGCTTGAACTAATGAAGTTGATTCGTCCTCGAACTAACGACTGAGTACCATATTCCGCCGTCTATCGCATAAGCTCTTCCGCGAGCTCCTCCCATTTGTTGAACTTTATTCTGGGGATATTGTTTCTCGAAATGTCCTCACTCTCTGCATCCCATCACCATTTGTTATAGTTATTGTTGTTATGGTTATTGTTGTTGGGTCCTAGAGCGGTCCACTAGTGCGAAGACTTAAGTCGCGATACATCCCAGCTTGTGCAACTTTATCAAATAGGTAATGCAACCCCCCTTAAACCAGATAAACACCTATCAAAGAGACAGCTAGTCGAACTATTCATTTCAGGCCACTAGTACGAAGACTTAGATTGTGATACATCCTAGTACTGCCAGGTAAGTTGAATACTTACATCCATAAGCCTCGTCTGATGTAAATCATCGAACATCACAGATATCAGGAACTAGACTCTGCCCGTGAACATTTAAAACATTATATAGACATACTCACACGGCTACACTTTCTCCTTTGATGATGTCACTATTAAGAGACTTTCTTATAACGTGCTTTGCGGATTACTGCGAGTGAGGTTCCTAGGAACTGGCAGTTAAGTGTGCTTAAGTAAGAGTAGCACTGGTTTGGGTGACCTGCGGGAAGTCTCAAGTGAGGGACACAAGAGCAAAGCAGTGAGCATGCGAGCAAATCAGACAATATTGTGGTCTGAGTAGGCGGGGTGTTTGGCGTTCATACTAGTCATAAGACCTGTAATGATATTTTTGAGATACATATTTTAATAGATTAAATATCTTGATCAAACCTAGCCAAAAATTTTGGTATATAGAGAAGTGTCAAAACATCAAATTTTGCTGGCTAAAGTTATCAACGCCATGTTTAAAAACTGGTTACTAAATCTTAAATCCTTTCTTGGTCACACAATCGATTAACACGAATTAAATCTCGGGACGAGATTTATTTAAGGGGTAGGTACTGTAACAACCGGCATTTTTTAGAACATATTTAAATAATAAATAATATTTATTATTACACACCTCACGTATGATTTTTTTATTTTTTTATTTTACTTGAAAACAAGTGGATTGCTGATAATTCAAAGGTTACCTATCTAAAACGACTCGCCAAAGTGAGTTATTAATTTTGGGGTATACTAACGTTGGTCATAAAATGATATTCCGGACAACTTTTCAGTTTTACCCGAGAGCCGAAAACGAGCAGAAAATGACTAAAATATCATCGCAAGGTTTTGAAAACTGCACACAGCGCGTGCCGACACAAAAATAATTAAATTTATATTTAATTATCACAATTTACTTAATGAAAATATTAAATAAAATCACTTAACATTTTATTCAAAAACGTTTGTTGATAACGCAAATATTCGGGTTAAAAATTTTTATTTTGTTACTTTTCGGACAGAACATACCCGGGTACCAAAATAAATATCAAATATATTTATAATCTATAAAAATAAATTATGAATACATCAAGTAAATACTCATTTTATCAGAAAAATGATTTGAAACTAAAAAAAAACAATGAATGCAAGTTTTGAGATTTTAATCATCCGTTAAGTGGCCTAAACGAGACACTGACCATTATGATTATAAAAGTACACATTTTGGTCCTAAGTAAATAATAAACAAATTAACCCACATCATATAAAGGACTTGTCCACTTTTACTTATAACTTTATATATATATATATATAAAAAATATAAAAAAAAAAAAAAAATAACAGGAGTTACTAATAATTATTTCATTTCATTAGATATAAACACACACATCCTCTCTATATTTTCCGACGACCTCCGGCCACCTTTTTCCGACCACACTCCGGCGAACCCAAAATTTATAAAATATATAGATCTACCCGATCTACATCTCCACATCAACACCTTCGCACCACGTACAACCACCACCACCGACACAATCCTTACATACCAGCGCCAACAGTCACAATCACTCCACCATCCCTACATAGCCAGCACCACCTCCACCCTGCTGTCATGCCACCATCCCCACCTCTATCTTACCCTCACCACCAAGGGTGCGTCTTGTCGTTCTTCAATCACATATCAGCCACTAAATAGGTGCGTTTGATGTTTTCATAATTCACAATGGTGCGTTGTTTTGTTCTTAAACACCCAACAGGTTGCGTTAGTAAATACTAAGCACCAATGGTGTGTTTGTCAGCAAGAGCCACCATAAGGGTAGGTTCGTTTCTGTGGTTTCTCAGCTAGCACCATAACTGGTGTACGTTTGGTTAGTATAGAAACAGCCACGAGTATGCTGGGTTGTTCGAAACCCACGAGGGTGCGTTTGATTGTCTATAGCACCACCATGGTGCATTTGGTTTATTATTTCATGGGAACGGGTGCGTTTGGTTGGGGTTGACAGCCATAGGGGCGTTTGATTTGTTTATAACACGGATTAGGGTGCGTTTGGCTTAGTAAAAACAAGAAAAGGTGCGTTTGATTTTCATAAAAGCACCAAAGGGTGCGTTTAGTTGTTGTTAACAGCCATAAGGGCTGTTTGGGTTAGCTTAGGGTGCGTTTGGGTTAAGTTTAACAGCAGTAGGTGTGTTTGGGTTTAACAAGTCAAACACATAACGTGCGTTGTGTAGGATAGCAGAAACACCTAAGGGTGTGTTGGGTAACAGAACTACGTATGGGTGCGTTTGGATAGCAAGAAATACACAAGGGTGTGTTTTGTTTGGCAAAACCGCACAAGGGTGCGTTGGATTATACAAATCGAACAATAAATATATACATAAGATTTTATAAATATAAAACCTATCAATGGTGGTAAAGGTTTCAAGTAAGGTATTATTTATTTAATTTTGTTTATATAAATATATATTGAAATACGCGTGTAATTGCATCATAGATTGATTTAAAAAGGGGGAAAACATTGAGTTTTGATAAACATGAGAAACGTCATATAAACGAAAAGGTCATTTCTAAAAATTACTATACATAGTAATTTTCACTATAATTTCTATTATTTTATAAATCTGATAAAAGAACGAAGTTATATAATCATAACTTTTGTAAAAGCTTTAAAAACATAGTTCACATAATTCGTAACTTAAAAACATGCGCTTATTACTATGCAAGGACAACTTTTTATTTAATTAAGTGGTGATTTCCGAAAACGTGTCAAACTATTTGGTTTAATTATTTACTCACTTCTTATATAATACTTGCAAAGTATTATATACTTCATATTAATCTTTGGATTGTTTGTCTTTGTTATATAATTCACGGTATGAGTTATGAAATTGTTATTTTTCATATGTAATATATACGGAATATATTACATACTTTGCGTTTACTTTTCGATTTATTTTATTTAACCAACCACCAAACTATTACAACTTTAAATCTAAATCTTCTATCAACATGTTACGTTGATGTAACCATCCACCGGAAAACCCAAATACATTATCCTAGGCTAGTGGGTCTTAGCCGTTAAGATAAACCGCAACTTCTTGATCGAGCCGTTCTGGTTTTCCGTTTGTGCTGTGCTTATTATGTGAAGTTCTGCCAATCGTTCTACAACATCGATGTGAGTTTATAGCCCCATGTTTTACTTGTTTTACATATATTTTTGGGGTGAGAACATGCTTGTTTGCAAATGCATTTACATGGTTGATTACAAATTGGTTTACATACTCATTTACATAGCTCGCTATGGGATACATTACTTGACTTCATTTTTGGTCACAAATACATACTTTACTTTTGAAATGATTACGGATTAGCTTAAGCGGATTGAACTGATAACTACAAGTAAATGCCCGGGTGTTCTTGGAGAGGACACCTGCGAGGGGTACAGATTCATTACTGCCCGGTGTTCTTGGAGGGGACACCTGCGAGGGGCACATATTCATTACTGCCCGGTGTTCTTGGAGGGGACACCTGCGAGGGGTACATATTCATTTCTGCCCGGGTGTTCTTGGAGGGGATACCTGTGATGGGTACATATGGTTTTCATTACTGCCCGAGTGTTCTTGGAGGGGACACCTCCGATGGGTACATAGTGCATCGGTTTCATGAACTTAGAGTAATTGTAATCATTGTTTTATACACACATGAATATTTACTGTGCCTTGAATAAAGTGGCAATACATACTTGAAACATTTTGGTGATATATATATAAATATCATACATGCTATGAACAATTACGGTTCAACTTTCTTACGTACATTTTTGTGACTATTATAAGGGCTGAATTAGTCATACACACTTTGGAAACCTTTGGTTTAACATTTATATTTAAACAAATCTATGAACTCACCAACTTTATGTTGACCCTTTTAAGCATGTTTTTCTCAGGTTGATTAGATGCTTGGCTTACTTGATGTAAACTGGAGTCTAAAATTGACAAGATTTCATTTATGGATTTCTACTTACATACAAATGATCAAATCTCGTTGGGTTGTTTTCAAGCTTTTCATTGTGATGCAATTATGGGACACATGTTATATCAATTTCAAGGAAATCAACGAGATTACTTTTCAAACGACACATTTAGAGGTCGTTCTCTTGTATCTTGTGCTGTTGTATTATGAAGTAACGCCCCTGGACATATTTCCACTACGAAACATTTTTGGGGGTGTTACATTATCGATTTTGTCTTTGTCAACACGTATTTCTCGTTCCAACTCTTAATATGCTTCTTTGTAATTCTAGGATTTAACTTGTTGCTTTTCTAATGTTTTAACCCATTCCTTACACATCTCAAGTTCTTTTTGTAGCCAAGCCTTTTGCTTTTTTAGTTCATTATTCAAGCTACGTTGATTTTTAGCTTCTTTTTTAACATTTTGAATTAGGGATTCAAGAGTAACAGATTGATCATGAGCATTTGAATCATGTTCATCTACTCCATCTTTATTTTCCACATAAGGATCATCAAATATGATACTAGAATCAATTTGATCATCATCAGATGTATCAATAACAGTTTTAAGTTTTGCATGATTCGTGTGTTCATGAACACTTTCAGAATGCATTTAACTTTTAAGATGGATTTGCGAAGCATTTACCTCACCAAGTGTGTCAGCATCTGATGTTGGCTCAGCATTAGATTTTTCATCAGTTGGTTAGATGAGTGTCATCATGATTACTGCTCCATTCAGCTCTTCCAATGAATCATCTCCATAATGATTGTCGAGCATGAAATTATTCTCCTCTTCATTGAGGTTGCCTCTAGCTTCATCTTTCATTGCCAATAGCATCTATTCCCTGAAGTATTTTATATCACGAACTTTAGCTTGTGGACAATCACGGGCATAGTGGCCTTTTGCGTTACACTTGTAGCATTGAACATTTAACTTTCCCAGATTTGACTCGGTTCGTGGAACCTGCTAAATAATCTGATCATTTGCTTCATTCTGCTGAACCACCCTGTAACACCCCTATTTTTGACATATAGCAGCGGAAGCTAATCTGGGGTATTA
>BQNB010068388.1:0-31337 GCA_026074375.1 Tanacetum coccineum | reverse complement strand
GATTCATGAAACTCTCCCCTCTCTTCATCTATTCTCTATAAATAGAAGGCATAGGCATCATTTTTCAGTTGTTGTTTTTGTCTTTAATTTTCAGCTTTGTATTTCCTTCAAATTTAAGCATTTCTTTCAAGCATTTTCTTTTTCAGCTTTCATTACTTGTACTGTTGTTCTTTAAGCTTGTACTCAATCAATTTTAGTAATCACATTCAATTTACACGTTTCCTTGTACTTCATTTTCAATTTTAAGTCAATTTCATTCATTAAGCTCTTTATAAGCTCTTTTGAGCTTATTCATGATAATAAGCTCAAATTTGTTTAAAATTCTGTTTTAAGTAATTTCAGTTAATAAGCTAGCTCATTGTACATCAATCATGATCAAGTGAGTGCATCTAATTCAGTTCTGGAAGCTACAAGTTACAATAAGCTAAAGTCAAGCTTATTGAGGTTTAGAGGCATTGGTGCCACATAGGAGCTGGTTTGAGTTTGTAGATATCAGAAATTGCTCAAACTCAAGTTTAATTCAGGTTCCAACATTTACTTTTCAAAAAGTTTCAAAACTGTGTTGTGCAAGTTTATTTTTCTTCAAAATTTTAGTATAAATCTTAAACTGTTGAAGGTTGTCATTAATTCTGAATTTTAGTGTTTAAACCTGCTTAATACTTCATAACTAATTGAGTTTGCTTGGTAAGATTGCTTATTAATAATATGTTCTCATTTTCTAGCTCTTAAAGTTGTTTTTCTAGTTTCTAAAGGAGTGTTTGGTTTGAACTGGTTTTGACTTTTAAAGTCAAGGACATTTTGTTAAATCCTTCTATATAGTTGAGTTTAACATATTAACAAGTTTTGAACAGGTTTTAAGAGTTAGATATTTGAATTACAAAATTTAGAGCTCAAAGTTCTTGGTTAGCACCAGGACAGTTTATGTGGAAGCAATTTTCTAAGATAAGTGTTACACAATGTTTTAGTGTTCAATCTTGGTAAATATAGGTTTAGAAGCACCTAATAGTTGAGTTAAAAAAGTTTCATTTCAAAATTTATCCTGCACTAAGTTTGTGGTCAATTGCACCAGCAAACAACAGTACTAACTCAGTTAGTACTGTTGTTGCTCATTCCTTTTCTAGTTAGATTTTAGTTCTTTTCATTAGGAGTTAGAATTAGATTTTAAGCATTTCATTAGATCTCCATTAGTATAGTGTAGACAAGCTCTTAAATGTCATTTTCAAGCTTATAGATTAGCTTAAATTTGCCTGTGAAGGTAGTATAGCAGTAGTGTAAGAGTTTAGTTTTTAATTTTAGTTATTTCACTTGAATTATCATTTCTCCTAAGTTGTTCGCATAAAAAGACTGTAATCTAGGTTTAAGTTTTATATCATAGTGTAGCTTATTTTCAAAATCTCAGCATCCAAGGTTTAGTAATAAGCAGTTTAGCTTATTAGAAAAAAGCTTATTCCAGTTTTAGCTAAAACTTAGCATTTTTAAGTTCAATTTTCTTGTAATCTTTGTGAAAACTTTGCTTATTTTTCTATAGAATCCCTTAGTACACATCTTATTCTACACATAGCTTCTTTTGCTTTAAGTTTTCATCAAGTATTAAGCTCTCAATAAGCCAAAGTTCTAAAAAGTCCTAAAAAAGCTACTTTCTGTGACAGAAACTTATTGCTTATTTTTCAGCTTATTCTTTGGTCTAAAGTTCAAAGTGTCTTTATTAAAGTTGTAGGGAATAAGCTGTTTTACAACTTTGTAGTTTTAAGTTTTTTCTGAATCTCACTTTTTAGATAAGCAAAATAAGCACAATCGCGGGGTCTATTTGGTTCTTTTCTCATAGTTCAAGGTTACCCATTTACACTGCATTGTAAAATTCCCTTATTTCGCCCGCCTACCCTTTAGTTTCATATCTTTCAACTTCTACCCTGTCTTTCTTTAATAAATAAAATAGTTTTAATTTTAGGAAATAGTTTTATTAAATTAGGGTTTAGTTTTAATCTTTTCAATTAGTGTTCAATTGAGTATTAGAAATTAGGGCTTTTATTTTTTATAACTTTCTGCACTTAATTAGTTTCTAAAAGTCATTTTTTCAAATTTTTCTCATTAAATTTGTATTTTCTAGAAATTTAAATAGATTTTAGTTAATTCATTTTTCTTAGATAATTCATAAAAAATAGAAAAATAGTTGAAAAATTAAAATTCTTTTTGCATTAATTTTCATTTTAAATCTAGTATTTTTGAAAAATAAAAGAAAAATTTTAGTGTTAATTTTTAGAAAAAGTTTATTTTTGATAAATCATTAAATTTTAGAAAAATCATAAAAAATTCAAAAATAAATAAAAAATTCTAATTCTTTTTTCTAAAATTTTCATTTTAAATTTGTGATTTTTAGATATTAAATTTGTTAAAAGTTGTGTTTTAGTTTTTAAATTTCAGTTTTAGCTCGCGTTTAATACGTTTTGTGCATTTAATTTTCAGTTTTTCAATTTTTTCTTTTTTACTAGTGCTATTTAGTGTTCTTTAATCCTTGTTTATATTTGTAGTGTCATCAAAATCAAATATCTTTGTCATTCATTCTTGATCGATCGAATTATTCCTAAAATTTCTCAATTCACGATTTCGTTGGGAAGACCGGGAACGTATTCCCGGATAAAAATTTACGAATATGTGTTTTCTTTTGTGAGATTTTACAATATATTCTCCTTGGTTGAGAAGTATTTTGGAAAGAATTCTTACGAGATTTAATACTATATACGTGTATTAAATTTGTTTTTCTACCGAACAATTTTGCGCCAAAAATGCTTCGAGCAGTTATATACACGTTAAAATTATTAGTATACTTATAGGAAATTAAGGAAATCCAAAGTATCCCTTGGGACAATTCATTCACAAGATAATATACTATGAATACGTATGTTTAAACGGGCAAGTCATGATCACCCGGGTCGTTCCCAAATGACTCGTGCAATGAAACCTCGTTTAAGTTTGATTCTGCTTGGAATAAGAAAAAGAGATATAATTTTGGATTTAATTATATACTAAAATTAAAGGACAATTTAAACCAACTGAATAACCAAATTAACTATTACGTAAGTAATAAAATGGAATTTAAGACTAAAAAAATGCAATTTAAATCTTAAAATGTAAACTAGATTCCTACACTAAATATGCTAAGAAAATTTTGGAAAAAATTAAAAATATTTTTAAAATGCTTTTTGGATTTTATATGTATTATAAACTATTTATTCTAAATTTAAATTCTAAAATAGAAAATTAAATTGATAAAGATTAAGAAAAATACTGTTTAAAGCAGAAAAAGTGCGAAAGAAATTTGATTTTTATAAAAAAGCACCAAATTTTTATCAAAAGTAATTAAAAACTATTTAAGAAATTAAACTATAAAAAACTAAATTATTATTTATTATAATCTTATTTTTATATAAATTAAACAAAACCTTACAAAAAAAATGGGTTGAATGTGACATGAAAACCATAAACCTGAGGGGTAAGTAGGCGGGGGGTAAATTGTGATTTTATAATAAAAAACAAAGATTTAACAATTGACAGAAAAGAAAACGTCCTTAACTAGGACTTACAAGACTAAACTATTAACTAATAATGGATCAACTATGTTAAATTTAAAAGGACTAACTGCAAACTAAAGGGATAACTGAGAAAAGGCTATTTACTAACAGAATCTATGAAAATAGGACAAAGCGGCCCGAAGACAACTAGCAATTAACAACCAGCATCCTTTTTTTTATATTAAACAGCTTATTAGCTGATTTAAAAAGCTAAAACTAATTTTAAACTCAATTTTTACTTATCTAAAATAAGCTAATAAGCTTATCAGCTTATAAACTCTAGAGGCTTAATAATCTACTTCATGAACAAAACACATTCAAAGCTACTGACAGAATTTTAATAACTCAATAAAATAAGCTTTTATTTCAAAAATAAGCAAATCCAAAACACTTATTTAACTACTCAACTTCATCTCGCTTATTTAGAAACAGAAAAAGTAAAAATGTAAAACAAGTCTAAGGTGTACCTTGTCTTTCCAGCTTAGAACAGGAAAGCATTAACAGCTTATTGTGAGCTTATGGCTTAATTCACATAAGCTCTTAAATCAATCCAACAATCCTAAACTAACCTATAAGCTGTCCAACAGCATCTAACAACACCCCTTGATACCAATGCAGCCATCCAATTCCAAAGTTGGTATCAAGTCTTCATCATTAACAGAAATAACACAAGTATTTTTGACAGAATTTAAATCGAACTCAAATTTATATGAAATATAACTTTTATTAAAAACTGAAATCAAGTTTACAATACGAATTGAAATGAAAATGAAATTACATAAGAACTTCTAACAACATGTATCGAAAAATTAAAAATACTAACAAAAATATAAAAACATGAACTAAAAATTAGCATTAAAATAATTTCCCAAGTGTGCTGGTCATGAGGGGATATTATACCCTAGCTTGAGCTAACCATCCTCTTCTCGATCCTTCTTTTCTTCATCTTGACCATACATTCTTTCTCTTTCCTTGATCTATCTCATCAACCGTTAGATTAGATTGTGGGTGAACCCGGATCATTGACATGGCAAGTGTGTGTTAGTTATGTGAGTGTATTCACATACGCACGTCACATCAACCAATAGCAAAGCTTCTTTCAGCCACGGTGGATTAGGTTAAGGATTTAATTGATAGTGATGGGTGAGTTAGGGTTTGTGAGAGGGTTGTTAACCCTAAGGTTAATTATCGTGGAGGTGAGGGGTTAACTAATTAGGGTTCATGTGGGTTTGGGTGTTCTTGAGTTGTTTCGGTGTGAGTGAGAGAGGTAAATCGAAATTGGGTAAAAGTGCAGTAAAACAGTTAGATGTTATGAGTTATTATGTGCCGGGGTTGGGGTGGGTTGGTCGGTTTTAGGCGTTTGGTTTTATTGGGTAAATCGGGGTTGGGGGTTGAATTTGTGATTGGTTGAGTGGGGGGGGGGGGGGGGGGGGGGGGGGGGGGGGGGGGGGGGGGGGGGGGGGGGGGGGGGGGGGGGGGGGGGGGGGGGGGGGGGGGGGGGGGGGGGGGGTGAACACCAATATAGGTCACCTGGATTATTTGACCCGGTCTTGTCCGCGCTTTTTATAAGTTTGGGGCAATTACACAATCGGCCCTTGTGTTTAAACAACACCAAATTCAAGATATAAGTAACTTTGGGTAATTTGCATATTCGGCCCTTGTGTTTTCTTAAGACAATTTTAAAGTTATAATTAACTTTTATAAATTGCAAATTCAGCCCCTGGAGTTAATAAGCAATAGAGATGGGCTTTGGTTTTGACTGTGGATGAGCTGAGGCTTGATTTTCTTCGGCTTCATGATCACTCATCCGTTCTCGTGTCCGTTTTTGACTGTTTTCTTGTGAAATTTGACATATCCATACCTGCACACAATAAACTCAGATACAAGCACATTTTTGTCATTTTTGATCCGTTTTGGGTTTATTTGGGCCTTTTTAAGCATAAATAGATATGTGTAATCTACACTTATCAGCACACATGCACATGTGACTAATATGGTGAAGAGAATGCATATACACAATGCATTTAAATCGTAGTTGTGAGTTAGCTCATGGATTTGTGGAGTTGAAAGGTTATATTTATTAGATTTTAGCGCTGAAATTCTGAATTTGTCAAAAGAAACATATCAATTGAGCAAGTTTCACATGTATAGGCTATGTTTGGGGAAAGAAATATGCTATAGAATTAATTTTATGCGGACGTTGGATGACGTCGTTAAGTTAGCTCAGCGTTTTGAGAAGTTAAAAGCCTTTATTAAAGTTGAATTTGTGTATTTGTCATCCAAAATGTATTAATCGAGTAAAGTTGACATTGAAAGTTGCTGTTATTGAACATATGCAAAATGGAATTTGAGTAATTGATTTAGATGTTTTAACATCAAGACCATTTGTTTTTAAAGAGCGAAAAGTGTGTCATTTAGTTAGCACACTTAGATTATAAGAAGAAGATATCAAGATTAAGTAAAAACAGTTGATGATTGACCGCTAAAAGATATTAGAATTTAAGTTATGTCTAATGTAAATGAAAACATGTGTTAGTGTAGAGAGGCCAAACGTGTGGGTATTTGAAACTAAGCAGCCCGATAATATTCTTAATAACTTGAACATTTTAAGCTTTCTTTTTCTCTTACAGAATATAATAGACGCTTACTATTTTCCCGTCTGCGCTAATTTAGCTTGAACAAATTTGTGTTGTATTAACTTCAATGAGTGGTATTTTAAATATTTGATTTTAATCTATTAGTTTTAAATAAGTGAAGCTTAATGTTTAGTTTGGTTTCTCTATACTTTCATTACTGAGATAATTGGTCAGTAGTAATAATGTACTATTTTTGTGAGATAGCACATGCCTGATAAACCAAAGGTTCAATTCACCAAAAGGGACCTACTTATGGGATTAAATGAGAAATGTACAATATATGCAACTTTAAAGATCCCTCCACCGCATGATCACAATCAAATACAAACACAAGTTTAGATCAGCTTTAAAGCCGTATGCTATTATGCAGTTTGTGTAATTTGTCATCAAAATAAACAAATTTACAAACATAGCTACTATGCTTAAAAAAATCTTTGTATAATATACAATTTTTAAAAAACAATATTTAACAAAAACATGTAAATAATAATTATAAGTCATGCCCGTCCATCGGGCGGGCTTAGCCACTAGTATATATATATATAATAACTATATAAAATATTATATAAATATAAATATATACTATATATATATATAATACATACCAATAAAATTTATATATAAAATATATATTATTATTTTAAACAACCTATAAAAATATATATATAAATAATATATATATATATATAATAAAATATGAAATATTTATATGCGATATATATATAGTATATAAAAATTATATATATAATTGTAGTAATATGTGGTGTGAGTATATATATATATAGAGAGGTTAAAATAAAAAGACCAATATTCGAGAGCAAGGATAAGAAGAAAACTTTTTTTAAAAAAAAGTTCTACAAAAAATTCCACTAAAACAGGTATTTAGTCGCATAAAACTTTTTAAAAGAAGTTTTTCTAATTTTGATTTTTATACGTTTTTTTAATGCGCAAAAAAAAGAAATTTTATGCACAAAAATTTTTTTATGCACAAATATTTCGACTTGTGAAAATTTGATGCGCAATAAAATTTTGATGCAAAAAGTCAAAAAAAGTTGGTACAAAAACGAATTTGATGCACAAAAACCGATTTAATGCACAAACGTTTTTTTCATAATTTTTTTTCGGCAAAATTATCCAATTTTAGAAAAACTTCCTTTACAACTTTTTCATGCACTCAACATACACACTTGTGGAATTTTTTTCAGAATTTTTGTGAGAACTTTTAAAAAAAATAAATCTTTTTATTCTTCTCACGAACATTTGACTTTTTTATTTGATCATTATCCTATATATAAATAATATATATAATATAACTATATAATATATATATATAAGTATATTATTTATATATAATATAAATATATATATATATAAAATATATATATATATATATAATATATAATATATTGTAGAGTGTGTGTGATTGTAATATATATGTATATATATGTGTTGTGAATATATATATAATATATATATATCTATAAATATTAGATATAGTATATATATAAATATTATAATTACACACACACACATATATATACTTATATATATACACACACACACACACACACACACACACAATAAAATAAATAAATATATATATATATATATATATATATAAAATATTATATAATATATATATATAGATAAATAAATAATATATATGATAAAATTGTGATGTGTGGTTGTGTGGTGAGTTGTGTTGGTGTGTGTAATATAATATATATATATGCGTATATGTGTATATATATGTGTGTATATATGTATATATATATGTGTGAAGTATTTAGAAAATAGTTTTGTGTTGTTTGTCCATTTTCAAAGAGAAAGGAAAGAACCAATGGACAAACCGATTATCTGAGTATTCTACAATGGTTGGATAATAGATTGCCTCCCATATTTGAAATTTAATATATAAATTAAAGTTGTACGAGGTTGAGTGTAGAAATGGTTTTGTTGGTTGGTAAAGTGTAAGGGGAGCAACATTTGAAATTCAAATTCAAATGTTATATGAGGGGGTTGAGTGTGTGAGAAGCAATGTTATTACACTAACCATGGTTGAGTTAAGGTTGTGAGATAGGTGTGACTTGTCATAAGTTAAAACAGGTTAGCAAATTCTTAGAATATGTTAAACTTAAGGAGAAAAGGGAATCTTATGTTACTAAGATCTAAAGGTTAAGGGAAGAGTATTTTTGTATTTTTATCCTTTTTAGAAAGCAAGTAAATTCAATATGTTGAGAGAGGTGGTTTTAAACTAAACTAAACTAAACTAATTATGCAAGAAAAGTAAAAGTGATGGGAACTCATATAGGTAAACAAACATGCTCACTTAATCATGCACTACTCCCTAGTTGATTCCTCTAACATGTTTCCCTGTCACCCTCGTCAGTGTAATGTGTAAGTATTCCCCTAATTCAATTGTGGATTGGTCAGAAACGCACCTACATGATCACCTAAGCAGGCAGCTCCTGAAAACGCTCTTCCTACTCAATAGTTCAACACACACATTAAATACTTAATTAGTTATCTTCCTGAATGTGATAGTTTCATCTAATCTAATCATGTTTCACTAGCCGTCTTCGCACACAAAATAATTTACAGCTAGTTTTCTAATGCCTAACGTGCATGCCACTAATAAGAAGCAACAAATTAAAGCTCACAACTAAGTTTCATGTAGTCATAAGAAAACCCATATAAATTTAGCCTAACATGTTAACAAGAAGAAAAGAAAAACAATTAATCATCAAATAAATAGACATATTTGAATGATTAATGATTGGATTACTTAGCTTCAAACCAACATGTGAGTATGATAACATCAAATACTCTATAATTTTTTGTATCAAAATCCTTTGCAAAATGTTCATAATTGTTTATTTGTGGTTAAAATATGGGCTTAATCACTTTATATTTCAGTTACAGGAAATTATAAACATTGGAGCTGAAAGACACAGGAATTGGACGTATGAAGAACAAATTGTTGATGCCAAGACATAACTACGGCATAGTTGCCACATTTAAGTACACCGTAGTTCAAATGAAGACCAAACAAGCCTAGAAGAAACTACGATGTAGTTGCCCCGTTGGTACTACACCGTAGTTATCCCGAGTTACCAAATAAACGCAAGTCTAGTCATAACTACGTCGTAGTTGGCCACTTTAACTACGCCGTAATTACTTTATGCCTACAATTGGAAAGTCTACATCAGCAAAACTACGGCGTAGTTCACACCCTCAACTACGTCGTAGTTGAGTCGAATATTATAAATGCAGGCCCATTCCCTGCTCATTCGTATCATTCATTCATAAGGGAGTTCCAAGGATCTACTAAGGCTTCCAGTGAAAGAAGAATTCGGCTTCATCCATCATTAGTCCAATGGAGAAATCACTTTTACTAATTTCTTGTATTAATCATTCATCACAGACATTGTAAGATTATAATGTTTGTTCAAGTCTAGAATTTCTTCATTATTTCTTGTGTTATCTGTAGCATGAGTGGCTAAGCACCTTAAGTACTAACATGGTTGTGATTTTGTTATGGTTTTGATGCTTGTTTCCTGTTGAATTATCGTTTATTGGATATCATTATTGCCTGTTGCATGATCCCCGAGTTTTGGTAGTGTTGATGCTAGTGTAGATCCTGTTAGACCTTACAGTAGGCTTACCTGCTGAACTAAGGGTTAACATGGTACTAGGGATAGGTTAACAATTGTCCTTAGTGTAGGGATTGCTCATATCACCGCCTACAGTATGATAGATACTTATAAAGTTTGGGAAACCCTTCTAGTAGGGTTTATAGCCGAGAAGTAGGATTATCGGTATTAGACATGTCTTTAGGATAGTTGAGGGTTAATTACTATAGACTGGATACTCACCCTTCGTGATCAACGGGGACCTGAGATCATAGGATACATAGGACAGGTTTCGATGCCCAATCGGGTATGTCGATATTAGAACCACCATAAGCGATAAGTAGAGATTGCACTAGGAAACACTATTTTAACTATAACAAAGGAGTAACTAGGCTTACGATTTTATCCCTGATTAAATTCTCATTTTAATTTCGCTTTTTATTTACTTTAAAACTCTCAATTCATATTCAACCATTTTAATTTGTGACCCATTCAAATTAAAACTAAAAGACTTAGCTCTTGGGACAACCTCAGATTTACCAATCTTGAACTACACACGATCGATCGATCGAGAGAGAGAGAGAGAGAGAGAATAAAAAACTTTATTAACCAAAATAATCAAGCACACCTTCCATGGAGAGACATGAAGAGTATGTACAGGTTATTACAAGTACAAGAATATATTATTTACAATATTGATCCCTATACTGTAACCAACAATTAAACCACTACAAATCCTGTAAATGTCACCACTTAAGATTCCAACAGACTTCCCATCGTTGGTTCGCTTAGATTACGATGACCATTTGTATTGCGTGAGAAATAATGATGGTTCTCCATGTTGAACTCCACAACTCAGCCCACGATCATATTCTTTAATTCTCCAAAATGTTCGATCGATGTCATGATTTTCATAAAGCGAATCAAAACATCTGAAAGAAACTTTTTCACAACTGTAATCTCATCGGTTTTTTCACCATGTGATCAAATACCAATTTTAATTGTATTCAGTCTCATGAAAATATCATCCTGTAATTCATCATTCTTCATCTAAAATACCTCGAAGTCACTTCTCAAGGTTTGTACTTCATCTTCCTTTACACGATCAGCTACTATTTGAAGTATACGAAGCGTCTCTCATGCTTCCTTAGCCGAGTATTCTCAACCACCATGATTAGCACATCTTTTGGAAATGGCTGGTAAATCTCCACAGGTGCCATCCGATCTTGTCGTTCCACGACATCAGCTTCCTGAGTTTCATCCTAAACTCCTTGTGATTGCAAATTCACCTACATTTCTAAAGACCACATTGAGTAGTTAGTCTTTGTGAGCATCATATATTATATAGTAATACTACTGGTATTCTGAATGTTTTCATCGTTAACCAAAGATGACGATGAGGTTACCATGGTTATTGTGGGCAGACACTTGACCATACACTAACACAACACAAGCTCTGATACCACTTGTTGGTTATTGAGTGTGTATGAGAGTCTATGAGACTGTGTAGAATTTTAAAAAAAAAGTAAAGTCAAATTAGAAGTAGAAGGGAAAAATTTTATTGTTGATGATTGCATTACAACAATTGCATATAGTTGATTTATAGCTATTAAACAAAAAAAATATTAAACTTAAATAAAGACTTAAGAAAAACTAAAGACTAGGAAAACTGTTAAGCAAAGATTAAAGACTTAAGAAAACTGTTATATGTACTCGACACTAAAACTAGATAAATGCCCTTTATTTGTGTCGATTTCAATCCCTTTAAACGACTCTCATTAACTCCAAGTTGGTTCCGAACCAAGTTTACCCGCTCGAGTTTGGTTTACATTTCATAGACTTTCTTGTATCTAATTGTAAAAAATCCAGTTACTACCTTTTTGCTCACTTTGGATATGCATCATTGACCAAAATATCTACCTAGAGATTAGACGTTACCTTAAGCTACGTAGTCACTACTTATATCATCACTATTTAGTGACACGTTTTTATCAGGTCTTTACATGGACATATAGTGACGATGACTAACCATATTAATTTCGTCACTAAACATGTTTAGCGAGGAATTTAATAAAGTTGGTGACTAAATAATTCTTGTCGCTGAAGGCCTTTTTTAATCTTTTATATAATAAAAGAATTACATCATATCGGAGTTTTCTATGAGATTCGATCTTATAGAAAAAATAGGACCAATTAGGTCGCTTAATTTTGACACGTAGGCAAAATCGTGCGATCTGATTGTTAAAAAAAGTTAAAATTAAATCAATTTTGGTTAAAATTAAATCAATTTTGGTTAAAATTGAATCAATTTTTAGTTAAAATTGAAAAAATTGGTGAAAAAATTTAACGGAAAAAAAAGACAAAAATATAGGTGTCAAATTTTTGTAAAACAAAAACTTAAAAAAATAGGAGGTGATTGATAAAACTTTAGTGGTTGAATTTTAAATAAATCATATGGAGTTAAGTGAAGCTTATAATTTTCTATATTTTTAAATAACATTATAAAATAAACAAATACTCTTTTAAACTTTATATTTTCTAGACTTTATACTTTAAAATTATGACATATATAAAATCGTAATAAAGTTTATATAAGAATATAAGAAAAAACATATTAAACTCGCATATTGTGTACAACATGATATTAATAGATAAAGTTAAACAACAACATCAATATCAACATCAACACTCATGTGAGTTAAACAAAGTTAAATCTTTCCCCTAACAAAATCTTTACAAAATATTAATCGATATTAATCAATTTTTTAAAAAACGATTTTTTAATTGACCCGGTCGAGCCACCGGGTCACGGTTCAACCGGGTTTTTTCGGCAAAATCCGGCTTCCGGTCACCCGATCGGTTCATGGTTCAACCGACCGGGTCAACCCGGGTTACTTATATTAATACATAATGAATTTTTTTATGTAAAATAACGCGCATAATTATTATTTGTACTAATATCACAATTACAAAACATTAAACACGGAATTTTTTTTCATATGCCCGTATATTAAATAAATTTGATTTATATGTAAGCCTTACGCGTGCACGAACTTATAAGTAACAAGTAGTATTAAGAAAAAAAACTCGCTAGTAGACTAGTAATTTATTGCTTGAAACAAGATTTATGTCACACAATAACTTTGCAAAATCATCAACTTTCATATACATCTTTGTAAATTATACACGCTTCTTATTCCAATCCTAAAAAAATATACTTTTATCCATGACTTTATATGCGTAAACACACATTCCAAATCCTCTGCTTGAAACTTTTTGCATCCATCCTAGCACTTAGAACAATTGACCCCAACCTGATTACCGACCTGTCAACTCGGTGATTGTGGCCTCAGCGTTGCTCATGGACAATGTAGTAGATGTTGAGTTATCATCTTGAATTCGTATGGCACTAAAATTGACGTTTTGTCTACTTGGGGGGTTTTGCACTCGTGATCTGTCACTTAGAAGCATCACAACTTCTGACATTGTTGGCCTGACAGAAACTGGTGATTGAGTACACATAAGTGCTATTTCTATGACTTTCTTTATGTCTTCTTCTCTATAATCATCTAATGTATCATCAACCAACTTCAGATGCATGCGAGTTTCATAAAGATTCCAAGCCTGATGCCATATAGAAGAGTACATTACTAACTGCTTACTACAAATAAAATTAAGTTATACTTTTTGGTGGCTTACCTGTTCTAGGAGGTATTGTTCACCTTTGGATTCATCTGGAACCTCTGTGCATCTTTTCCCGCTAACAATCTCAAGAACTACTATACCGAAACTGTAGGTGTCAACTTTTTCAGACAGCTGTCCATGAATCGCATATTCTGGTGCTGTATACCCCCTAAGAGGAATTAACAAAATTATTATTTTTCCTCTTTTGTAAAATGAAGTGATCGATTCAGGGTAAGAGCATAATACTTACAAAGTTCCCGCAAATCTAGTGCTAATATGAGTTTGGTCTTCAGGTAGAAGCCTAGCCAATCCAAAATCTGCAATTTTAGGCTGAAAATCGCTATCTAGTAAAATGTTGCTTGGCTTTATGTCTCTATGGATGATGGTTACATGGTACTGTTCGTGAAGATATGCCAAGCCCCTAGCCGTGCCAAAAATGATATCACGCCTTTGTTTCCAGTTAAGAGTTCCCCGTTTCTCACCTAGATAGTACAATACAATTATGTTTAAAACTATAGGTATGCGACAGTTTAAGATGTTTTGTAGGTTCAGAAATGTTATATGTTAAAATAAAAACCCAACTGACCGTAAAGGAATTTTTCGAGGCTTCCATTGGCCATGTACTCAAGGACTAGAAGTAATTCTGGTCCTTTACTACAACATCCAAGAAGGCGGATAAGATTACGATGATGTACATTACTAATAAGTCTCACTTCACTCTCAAAGTTATCTTTTGATGTATTGGAACCTAAGGCTAGTCTCTTTACCGCAACAGTGTTTCCATCCTTTACAACACCCTGTTCGCGTTCCACAAATCAATAAAAGAATTAGAATAGATAATCTTGTTGGTATGAGTTGATAATTAATTACGTATAGCTGGATTGAATAGGTAGGTACCTTGTACACATCTCCAAACCCTCCTTCTCCAAGTTTATTTTCTTCCTGAAAACCCTTTGTCGCTCTTTTGAGATCACTGTAACTATAATCCTTTGGGCCTTGCAATTCTGTTGCCCCGTATAAGCCATCTGTAAGCAGGAATTAAATCTTCTTATTATATATATTGCCTCAGTAATCAACTTCTCTATATATTTCTAGAGCCATTACCTCCTGGTGTTGTTCTTTTTGACCGACAATACCATAACAGTACAGCTATTAATAAGATGATCAGAAAACCTACACCTCCAACCACACCTCCGATAATGGCTCCCTTATTGCTTGAACCCCCTGCGAATGATATTATCAAGCAAGCATGATTTGAATACAGATTTTGTTACTTGGCATTTTGGCAAGGATATTCATTTTGAATATGACTATATAAAGATTTATGACTAGAAAATAGATGGTTCTTTTGAATTTTTTAGATAATAGCTTCATGTTAGAAGACACAATAAAACGTTACAAGATCTTCTGTATGTGGATAATAATTTTATAAGTAAATAAGCATATAGGGATGACATAGTTCTCACCGTCATCTTGTAGAAACAATGTAAGGTCAGTAGTCTTATTGCGGGAAAAGAACGCAGAGGCCGAGTACCTCATAAAACATCCAGAATCAACACCTCTTCCATCAGTAACATCAGTGGCACAACTCTTGATGTTAGCATATGCCACTTGTAAGCAATTTTGGCATTCACCGGATTTTACATTCTCAACACACTGGGCTATAGCATAAGCAGTACTTGTATTGGTAGTTCCAAGAACTGGCGCTGTGGCCGCAGCAAAGAAACCATTTATCTTAGGGGTCGCAATAGTTAGATTGGACAATAATCCATCCACAGCAGTTTCAAAAACGCTCTCTTGTGATGATGTACTGTTACCACATAAGCCAACATTGCCTGGTTCTGTTGTTTGTCCGTAGAAAGAACTACTCTCGTACCTTCACAACAACCATAATGATTACTCTCATTACATAGTCATAGCTGAAATAGTAGTATCTAGACTGCGACAAAAACTTTAAGGTTGATTCATTTAGTAAATTTGTAAAAATACAGGGACTTGGTTGTTGATAAATGTACATCATGGTATTAAAATGACTATATATTGCACATGAATGAAAATACATATATATGAATTCTAACCCAACTACATATAAGTAATGGTAGCCCCTCAAGTCTTATCAATGCTTGTCACAAAACGAGCCTATTAAAAAGGATCCTATAATAATACTCCCTCCGTCTCAAATTAATTGTCCCCGACAAAAAACACACAGTTTAAGAAAACATAATCATTACTGCATTCTCTCTTTTACTTTTTTGCAGAATGACAGTTTTACCCTTATGGAATTAATTAAAGCTTCGAATAAAGTTTGTAATTTCTAGTATTATTAGGGGCAATATGGTAAACTTGTTACATTACTCACAACTATTTTTGAAAAGGGACAATACATTTGAGATAACCCAAAATGAAAAGAGAGACTATTAATTTGAGACGGATGGATTATACAACTTATATATAATAATAGTATCAACTAACAAATGAATTACGTATAAAGAAATTTATATATTAGTCTAACTGAAAATTTTATAAATTCATTAGTGGAATAAAAATCAGAACTTATATGGATGATCTTAGCTTTCTGATTCTCCCTGTTTCAATAATTGAATAAGACTAATAAAATTCAGCTTAAAGGAATCTCAAGTACACTTTGAGTTAACGCACCAATACATAATTTTGATCATTATCCTTGTTGAATAGAATTAAAAATTTATTTAATGAGAGGTGATTTACACCCTACATCATTTGATTTTCACACTCAAATTATTGTGTAATGACATTTATACTTTTAAGATTTATGTCTTGAATTGCACACTCCACTAATTAAAGTAAGGATATAAATGTCAAAAGACACACATTTTAAGTGTGCAAACATTTTAAGTGTGCAAATCAAAATGTGAAAGCAGCCATCAAAATCGGTCTCCTTAAAAATAAACCAGAGACAATTATTGAGGAATCAAAATCCGAGAAAACTTGTAATCACCTTAGAAAGCAGCCATCAAAAACGGCACGACCACCATTGGCAGCAGCGCAGAAACGAATTGAGCGATCAGCGAAATCAAAACAACTCACACAATCACTCGTTGACATGTAGTTTCTACACTGAGCCAATACGTAAACTGGTACTGAGTTCCTGGTTTGCTCTGAGGTAGCAAAGTAGGTGTTATTGGTCAATAGTTTTCTACGGACATTTCTAAATGTTTCGTTAAGATTGCCAATAAAATTTGGGATGTTCGTGACATTTACCGTGCTGCAAGACCGGATAAGTAAGTTTGTTTGTGGCTGAGATGTGACTGGATTTGTGAGGAAAACCATGAACACAAAGGTAACAAATACTATTAGTGAGGAAAACCATGAACACCTGGTACTCATGGTTTATCTTTTGTTTTCTGCTAAAAAGAGGACTTAAGACAAGAAAATAACGTGTTGGTAATGACCTTGGTGGCTACAATTTATATACAAAGCCGAACTTGACTAAAAGATGACATCCTTTTCTTTATTAAATAATATAGTAATAATAACATTACTCCCTCCGTCCCATATTAAGTGTCCGAGTTAAGATCAATATAGACCCAACATTTGTCATAGACCCAATGAACCAATCCTAGCCACTCATTTTTTTATCAAAAATAAAAAAAACTCATTTTTCATCTTTTTTTTAAATAAAATATCTTACAAACGGTAAATCGTCACACGACAAAAAATACACCATCGCGACGAGTATTTTTTTATCTTTCAGTAGACGGGTGACACGATATACTTTCGAGAAACTTTTTTTCGATTTTTTTTTTCAGTCACGAATGGGAAAATCATATATGATTCGTATAACGAATCATATATGATTCGTATAAAGAATCATATATGATTTCATAAAATCATATATGATTTCATAAATATGATTTGTGATTCCGACAAACTTTTTTCAATTTTGTTTCAGTCACGAATTGCGAAAATCATATATGATTCGTATGACGAATCATATATGATTCGTACAACGAATCATATATGATTTCATAAAATCATATATGATTTTATAAAATCGTATATTACTTCATAAAATCATAAAAAAAAGTTCGTCGAAAGTACATAGTGTCGCCCCTCTATAAAAAGATAATTTAATTCTCGTCGCGATGGTATGTTTTGTTTTGCGTAACGATTAACGGTGTGTGAGATATTTAATTTTTTAAAAAGAGGTGGAAAGTGAGTTTTTTTATTTTTGATGAAAAAATGAGTGGCTATGATTGGTTCATTGGGTCTATGACAAATGTTGGGTCTATATTGAACTTTTGGCTTAAGTGTCCATTTTTGACTTTTTAAAGTCTTTTTTCTTCAACTTTGACCTTAATTATTTATTCTTATGTTATATGATACTCAATGCAAAATATATGAATAGAGTTTCGAATGTATTTTTCATTGGTACAATTTTCAGTAAGCATTATATAACATAAAGAAAAATATTTACGGTCAAAGTTTATGAAAAAAGAATTCAAAAAGTCAAAAATGAACACTTAATATGGGACGGAGGGAGTAATATAAAAATAATAAAAAAAGGTGGCGATCATGGGCTCATGGCACATCATTCTTTGCTATTTGAACACTTGCAAGTCTTGCTTATCAAACGTTATAATTAGAGATGGGAAATTTTCAAAATAGACCCGTCGTCTAAAGTGTGTATCTTTTTTACACAAAAAAACTTAATTTCTTAAAATAGACCAGTCGCTTAAAATAAATTGTACATTTTTGTGTAAGAAACTTGTAGAAATCGTAGAGGGGGTGAATACGTTTTCCTTTTAAAATCTTAAATATGTTTCGTATCAAATCACCGAAAAGCGTGATATAATATAAAGAGTGTTTATATAAATTCTATATCAACAATACATATTCAACATCAATGTTCACATCAATCCATGACACAAACACAATCAAAACTATATAAGCAACACAACACACAATTGCAAATATAAATATAGAGCGATAAATGCAAGTATAAATGTAAAGAGATAAGTAAAAAAAATGTAAACCGGACATGATGATTTATAATGGTTCGGTCACGAAGCACCTCTTCGCCCTACTCCACTTCCCGAGCACCAAACTCGAAAGTTATCTTCACTAGCCAACAAGCTCCCTTTAGGCGAAGAAAACCGTACACAACGTTGCTTATATCAATTTCCAACACTAAGCTAGATGTCGAGTTCTAATCTTAGCTAAACAATCTATCACGACTTCACAACTTCTTTCACTACTTTTAACGACTTCAATAACACACTTCACACTACCAACTTCTTTTAACTTCACAACGTCACAACTATCCCTACACCTTCACAAACTTCACTAACATCACATCTTTCCTACACATTACAAACTTTACATCACCAAGACCACCTAACCAAGATCATCATGATCTAACCATACCTTCTTATGATCAACAAGATCTAACTATGTTACATAAGTTTGGATACATGGACTTTCGTCGATCATATTACATTGAAAATGTAAACATGTCAACGAATGCACTAACTAAACGACATAACTTCACATCTTGATGATAGCGAGAGTTCTTCTCTTCAACTTGAAATGATGGAATGAATTGGATCACATTTAAACAAACTTATAACAAGTTAAGTGATCAAAGAAAAAGGTTTGAAAGAAGAGTTTAGATCTGAGAAAAACTATGTGCAAAGAGGTGAGAAAATCTGTGGAAACAGTCCACTATTTATAGGGAAAAATATTAATTTTTTTTTTTTATTTGGGCGGTCCCCTTAATTATGGGCGGTCCCCCCTTAATAAATTACAGGCCGCCCATTTTTCAGACGCTCCATTTTTTGTCTTTTTGTGAGGAAGGTTTTTCTGGAACTTTCTAATCGTTTTTGGGTAGAAAATTTGAATTCAAAATATTTATTTTGAATAAAACATTTCTTATAAATACAAAAATGTTTTTTATATGTTTTTTTTTAATGTTTGTCCCATTTTATAAAGAAATGTAAGGTTTGAAAAAATAAAAAATTTCTTTGATCATTCAACAAATTAAAGTTTGTTTGTTTATACCTTTAGTGATTTACGTCGCGTGCGAACTTAAATTTGTTGTTGAAGAAAACATGACACGTCGGCAATGCAGCGGGTTCAACATAAATGCGGGCAAGACTGTGTCCAAAGATTCCGATAAGCCAATAATTCCGGCGATCAAAGATTTCGGCGAGCAAAGATTCCGATGGCACCTGTAAAAAATGTTATAACATGAACAGATATAAAGATTTATAAAGAATAAAACCTTTAAAACTTAAAAGAAACATAAATCTATAAACAAAACTCAAAAATAATAAAGTTTACAAAATAAACTTTATAATAAATATTAACAAACTTTAAATATAAAACACACATATTCCGACTAACCTACAACGACGACAGCAGGTCCAGTGGTGGTGGCAGCCGGCGGTGGTGTGGTGGCAGCCGACGGTGGTGTTGTGTTTTTTTTAAGAGAGAGAGAGATGGATTGTGGTGTTGTGTGTTTTTTTAAGAAATAGAGAATGAGAAAATAAGATATGAAAATGGGTTTATAATTGACCCGAACAACTTTACTTTTCAACTTTCAATAATTCAACATTTGACCAAATTAACAATCACCATTAATGGTATTAAAAAGTTTCCATAATATGCTTATGCACACAACTGTTATATGCGTGTACAACTGTTATATGCGTTTGAATCAATAATTGATTAAGAAATTCAGTTTTAAGCATTTGGGCCAAAATGCTTTATATGTAGTATAGATTTGGGCGGTCCCCTTAATTATACTAGGGCGGCCCCCTTAATTATACAATGGCAGTCCCCTTAATTATGGTCGGTCCCCTTAATTAATTAAGGGGGCCGCCCATTTTTCAGACACTCCCTTTTTTGTCTTTTTGTTGGGAAGGTTTTTCTAGAACTTTCTAGCCGTTTTTGGGTAGAAAATTTGAATTCAAAATGTTTATTTTTAATAAAACATTTCTTATAAATACAAAAATGTTTTGTATATGTTTTTTTTAAAAATGTTTGTCCCTTTTTATAAAGAAATGTAAGGTTTGGAAAAATAAAAAATTTCTTTGATCATTCAATAAATTAAAGTTTGTTTGTTCATACCTTTAGTGATTTACGTCGGGTGCGAACTTAAATTTGTTGTTGAAGAAAACATGAGACGTCGAAAGATGTTGACGTATGAATTGATGATTTGTGATTACGAGTAACTTAAGCACTTTACGTTATGTGTTATAAGTTACATGTTTGTCATCACCAAAACATGAAGAGAATGTATAGATTAAATATCGTAATGTAATATTTCTACCAACAATCTCCCCCTTTTTGATGATGACAAAATATGTAAACTATAACTCATAGTAAAATGTATAAGTTACTTGTTTACACTTCTTCTCCCCCTTTTGTCGAAACAAAAAGGTAGACTCCTAGACGAGACTTTAACTACACTTCAACTCTTCAATCAAAGAGGCGAGCTTGCATCATCCTAAGTGAAGTCTTGATTCTATCAATCCCTTTTAAACAATGACATCCCTTGAACATTGACTCAAGCGGATCCATGGATCAAATTAGTTGCAAACTCTTAACCTAATGGCTTGGACATTTGCAAATGCTCCCCCTTGGTGTATGCTCCCCCTTGATTGGGGCACCAAGAAATCGAGTAACGGAAAAGTGCTACAAAACAAAGTTAGTAGAAAAATGCACATATATATAATGATGATGATAGATATATATGCAAGACACTTAGTGGGGAACAAATCATGTATGTTTTAGGTATATGCACTCTAAAGTGTGGCACTAAAGACAACAACCTAAATAAAAAAATGATGAATGCTTAAGACATGGAAATGTTTAGGAACCAATGATAAGATTCGACCGACACATGCTTAAGGGCTAAGACTCGATCAACACGTTCCTTATGGTATCATTATCTAACCAAGATAATGATGTGGATTTAAATAGACTAATGGTTGTATTGAGAGATTCCTAAATCCTCAAGGTTTCTTTGTTAAGCATTATGTATGCTTTTCATGTTTGGGGTGTTTAAGGATAAACATTATCGTAAGACTTTAGGTCGAACTAAATGTTGATGATAAGGATGATTTGTTGAGGAAACATAAATGAAGAAGGATGAGCGTGAATGGAAAGGGAAGGTGTTGACTATAGGTTTGTTGGGTGTTTGGTAGGTTTGGAGAGTAAAGTGATGAGAGAATGTTGTTTTGTTGTTGGGAGAGATGCATGGCTAAGAGGTTTGATAGGTCTTGTAGTTGATTAATGTCATCAACTAGGCTTTCTCTACTTGGAGATGGAGGTGGTGTGTGTTGAGTTTGGTTGTCACTTTGAGGTAGAGATTGAGTGTGAGTAACATGTGAATTGATGGTTGTTAATGTTGATGAACAAAGGTGAAAATGTGAAAATGGTGGAAGAAAAGTAAAAGACACAACATTGTTATGACTCAAAAAGTGGAGTAATGGGTGAGAGTGAGAGGGTTATTTCCATTAAGTTGGGTGCTTGAGTTGGAGGTGGTGGAGGAACTCTAGGAGGAGGTGACAATGGAGGGTTTAGGTAGCCATTTGTGGAAAGAGATGATGAAAGAGTTGGTGATTTTGTTGTGTAGTCAATTGAAGAGGATGAGGTATCTTTGGTAGATGGAGTTTTAGAGGGTGCATTTGGAGCACTAGAAGATGATTCGTGAAGCTTGGGTGATGGGTTTATAGTGTCTTCATTTGTCATGTCAATGAAGAGTTATTTTGGTGGTATGATGGTGATTTGTGGTTTCTTTGATAGTTGAATATCATCTTTGTGTTCTTCACTTGCTCAAAAGCGGAAATGAACAAATGAAAGACACGATATTGTGATGACTCAACAACACTTTGAAAATTTAATATCTTCTTTGTGTTCTTCACTTTGTTAAACAATGGAAATGATTTGATGAGACGCATTTCATTACAAAATTCATTTGAATTTGACAACATAGGCACACATACTTATGAGTGTCGGGATATAAGGATGAGACGCATTTCATTACAAAATTCAAGTTCTTTTGAAAACATAGACACACATGCTTATGAGTGTCGAGATATAAGGATGAGACGCATTTCATTACAAAATTCAAGTTCTTTTGAAAACATAGACACACATGCTTATGAGTGTCGAGATATAAGGATGAGACGCATTTCATTACGAAATTCACTTGTGGGGAATGGTTGCATGGTGAATCTTCTTGTGAAAGTGACAAGTGGATGAATCGAGGTTGATAGTAGTAAGGATGATTTGGTTTTTCATTTCACTTTTGGTGATTTGGGGATGTACTAGAACTAGTGATCACTAACAAGAGTGAATAAAAGTTATGAGGTTTGAGTGTATGGTAGAAGTGTATCTTGTGGTTTCTAGTGAATAAGAATCACCTATGTGAGTTCTTGAGAGTGTTTGGTTAAAGGATATATGTGAAGATGTGTGTTTTCCCTTCCCTTTTAATTCGTGCTCATCCAGACATAAGTTTGTGGAATAAAAAGAATAAATGAAGAGAAATAACGACGGAAGCGATGAGCTTGACAATTTCATGATGGATGACGGTTAGCATACGATGAACTTCATCCGCGAAGTTATGTAGCTCTTCTCGAATATTGCGATTGTTCGTAGAACAATCACACAACGAGGTACGGGGTTGTCTTAAAGGTGGTAACAGAAATGTGGACGAAAGATATTAACCATCTATATAATAATAGAGGCATGATTAAGGTTTTTTGTGAAACGACTTAGACATGAACCATAAGTGACATTTTAATTTGCATTTCGCGAATTAAAAATGCTTAAACATTTCGGATGAAATGATTAAGTTGTCGAGATTTATCGGAATGTATTTAATAGTAACAAGACTATTAAAATGAGAATGACACGTTTATGAGATTTGTTTCATCATTCCTAGACCTAGACAAAAAAAAATTAAACGGTTCACGTTTGAGTGGTTTGGTGAGGATGCCAGCGATGTTGTCTAGATTGACTAAGGAAAAGCCTAATTTCTACGTGCTTAGTGTGTACTCCTAATGAGATACAAAGTTTATCGATGTATACTATCATTAGGCATATTTAGGAAGAGCCATTTAATCAAATTAGAGAATGAATATGAGACTATCACTAGTGGTGCTCAATTCAGGCTAAACACGACCATTTTTACGGGTTATACACCGAACCCAACTTCACTCTTGGAAGCAATTCAACCGTTAGGTCAAATTGAATTTCTAGTGCAATAGATTCTCCAGTAGTCATTCTCATGTTAGACAAAATAGAATTCTTATATTTGCCTAATGAAGTGTAGCAAAGATAAAATTTGTATTATCTTTTCATAGAGGACCTAACATGACTCAACTAACATACTTTAATTTTGGTTCGCATAATCCTAATAAAGATTTGTGGAATTCCAAGATAAGCGTAAGCAAGATGTTTTAATCTTTTGTTCAAGATCTATAAGTTGTTTGATTTCGATTACATATTGCTTGATTTAATGGACGTCTTACATTTAGTCATCTTACATGTGTAGTTGTCACATTTGATATTCAACGTGTTTGGTTTTTCAAAAGCCAAGAGATGTGTTTATTTGTAACAATGACAAATATGTTGTTTTGAAAGTGTTTTAAGAATTCTCTATTTCATGCCATGTGAAGTGAATCTCATCAATATTATTTATCTTAATTAAGTTTGTGATTCTTTAATGATAAATGTTTGAAAAGAGACATATTTTATTTAAAAAAAATATACTTCTCTAAAATTCATATTCTTATCAATGTTGTATATCATAATTAAATAAGTATTTGAATAAATGTATTTTTACTTGTTTATGCATTGATACATATTTTGATAGGTTATTTTTCAATTCTAATAACTTATATTTTTCAAATGATATGTAGTGTATTTTCTTGTAACACAACCATTTATGCTACGAAGAAAATAAGATGCATAGGATATATATTATCCTTTATCTATCGTTTAATACGATAAGTCCATAAAATCATTAAACATAATTGATTCGTCAATAATATATATATAATATAATAGCAAACACTCAACCAATCACCTTTAACCAAGGATTGGTCAAGAGTTTACAAATTAAAATACATATATATGTCCGGAAGTATGAGTCCCGGGTCGTTAAGTCCCAACGAGGCTTGAATGGAAAATCGAATGACGGATTGATGATTGATGTTTGAATATGACAAGGTTATGATTGGTTTTCTATTTCTACCAGTTAAATATGCAAAAACGATTAAATAAAACCAAAAAACGAAAGCTATATAACTTAAAACCTAAAACGGGCACGAAAAACGAGGGTCAAAAACCTAAATTTTGCAGTTTTAACCCTAGAACAATTTTTAAACTAAAAATAGATTCTACTTAACTAAAAACGAAATTTAAAAAAAACTAGATCAAAAACGGAGTTCGTTTGGACCAAAAACGAGTCAAATCAAAAACGGGGTTTGAATCCCGTTCTTTAGAAAATGAATTTTTGAGAAAATGACCCTATGAAAAATTTAACAATTTTTCTAGAAACTATACGAAAAAAGAAAAATTTTAAAAAAAGTTTATATTTTTTTGACATTTATTTTATTTTTTATGATTTTTTAAAGTTTTTAAACAAAATAAATTATAAAAAAATACCAAACGTGTATAAAAAAATCTGAAAAAATTACATAAAATAATTTAAAGATTGACAGTCCTATGAAAAATATAAAAACGTACACAGCTTATCAAATAAGCTGTGTAATAAGCAAAAAGTAGGCTGAAAGCTTAAGGCCCAAAATACCCTTAAATATTAAACCCAACAATCCTCTACCGGATGAGCTATTGTAGCACAGCGGTAGAGGCGTTGTTATAAAAGTGTTGGTTGATATGGGAGAGGTCCCGAGTTCGATTCTTGCTCACTCGGGGTCTCCCCTAATCCCAACGCTTTTATTCCTCAAATGTTTTCTCTTTATAGATCAAAGAGTTTTCATAGGCATGATCACGAAGTTCATTTAGCTCATTGAGTTGAACCTTCCGGTCAACACACGATGTGAGTTATGATCAATACATATTCTTTTCAACATAGAAAAGGAAGTAAAATATTTTTTATATCAATCAAGTGTGATTGAGTGTATGTAATCTAAAATGATATCTTTTTGTTATATTTTGATATCATCTTGAAACAAACAAATAAGAATCCAGATTTGCATGTCCATACACGAAAATTTTTCAATAGATTCAATAAAGATATCAATCAAATTTGAATAATGAAGTTGATATAATCCTCGAAATCTTTCCTTGACCCTCACGAACACTCATTTAATAGATAAATATTTAAGTAGTGTGTTCCATTAATCTCAAGATTAGTTGTAAGGTGAGGTTGATTAATAATGATTAGTTAATTTCATATTCCAAGATTGTTGTAAATTTTACTTGTGCGAAAAACTATTTGTTGTTATGTATAATATACATAGTTTTTGACATTTTATGAGTATGAGTTTTCTAACCATTTTGATACAACATACATCTTTTGTAAAATACTATATGTTTAAAAAATATAATTATGTGTGTATGTTAGAACCATGCAAGCACCGCACAATCTCTTTTCTTATTATTAAATAAATGTATTAATAACAATTTTTTTATTTGTTTAAACCAACCCAAAGTCAAACCAAAACAAGTGTGAAAATATATAGTCGTGTTTGTTTTGAAAATAAGATAAATCGTTTGGAAATATTTAGTGACTAGTTTTATACATTTAATATTCATTACTTGACAAGTTTTAATTGAACTCTTATTCCTAAGTATATTTCCCATATCCAAAAGATTTACAAGATGTTTATTAACATTTGTAAATAAGTGATCTAAATGCCTACATGCGAATGTCAAGAACAATGTTCGCACTCTTAATGATGAACTAGCATAAGTCTAGTTGATATGCATAATCCGAAAAACACCACCCTACCCCCCCCTAAGCTACAAACGAATAGTGTACATGGCACATGTGCTTAGATATTCAATTATCTTAATTACAAATAGCAACGATCATTTAATAATTTCTATTAACAAACTTAAGATATAAAGAAGTGCACACAATCACATAGCATAACACATAAAAGTACTTGATAGTAGTTTTGTGTATTAGAACAACAATGTATACCTTGCTCGTTTTTTTTTTTATTTGAAAATAAAATATTTTCCTCCCCATTTCAAAAATCAAGTTTAATATTTTTGAAAAGTTAATTACACCATTTTTCAAAGATATATCGACTAGAGATGTCCGACTCGAAAGGAAAAGATAAAATACAAGTTTTACGTTAAAACGAGACTTAACGTTTTAGACAATAAGTAGTATTTTTCCTTTCTGACTAACTTTAGAGTTTCAAATAGAAATCACTTGGAAAGTATTTTTATATGAAAGTAGACTCAATTCTCTTCGAAATGGCGGGTGGCACGACTTCTACGGACTTACGGTTGATTTTATATGACTTTTTAAATTTTTCGAAAATCTGCCGAATCAGACAGGTGGTCCCCTTAAAATTAAGGGGGCCGCCCAAATATTTAAGGGGGCCGCCCACCTGATACTCAGAATTACGATTTTTGTAAAAAAATTGTTTTCTGACTTTGCGGAAAGGTGTACAACTTTCTGAATTTGATACCAAACATATAACACGTTATTTTTAAGCATCATTTTATCTCGAGCCTAGTATAATAGTGTAATATAATATCAAACTACTACAAATTAATCACAAAACACTTTTTATATTTAATACCATTTGATACATTGATCTACTCAATTTTTTTTAAAACCATTTGGTTTTTGAAAAATTAGAGCGCCGTGGCTCTTGATACCAATTGTGGAAATCATAAAGGGAGTGGGGGAAAAATACGTTTCATTTAAAATCATAAAATGTTTCGTATCAAATTGCCGATCAAGCGTGACACAATATGAGAGTGATCAATAACGATTTATATACACAGAGTAAATAACATCGATTCACAACAATACATAACCAACACACAATAGCTCATTTATTCATGACAATAAACATAATTAAAAATCAATATAAGAACACATCACACAATTGCAAGTATAAATATAAAGCGATAAATGCGAGCATAAAAGTAAAGAGATAAGTAAGAGGAAATGCAAACCGGACACGATGATTTATAGTGGTTCGGTCACGAAGCACCTCTTCGCCCTACTCCACTCCTCGAGTACCCAACTCGAGAGTTACTTCACTAGTCAACAAGCTCCCTTTAGGCGGAGAAAACCGTACACAACTTTCGCTTATATCAATTTCTGACACTAAGCTAGATGTCGAGTTCTAAACTAAAGCTAGAACCAATTCTACACAACTTCACAACTTCTTCACTACTTTCACGACTTCACAACACAACTTCACAACTACTTTCACAACTTCACAACCACAACACATCAACTACACAACTTCTTCACGCCGTTGTCTTCTTCACCATACTACTTCACTACTTCACAACCTCACACTACTTAGATCACACCACTCTAACACTACATACAAAGATCACCACGATCTAACTATACTCACAAGATTGGAATACATAGACTCGATCTATACATTGTGAATGTAAAACATGTCACGAATGCACTAACTACATAACTTCGTATCTTGACGATAACGAGAGTTCTTCTCTTGCACTTGAATGAATGGATGATTAGATCACATTTTAAACATACTTATATCAAGTTAAGTGATCAAAGAAGAGGGTTTGAAATGAGGTTTTAGATCTGAGAAAACTATGTGCAAAGAGGTGAGAAAATATGTGGAAACAGTCCACTATTTATAGAAAAAAATATTAATTTTTTATTTGGGCGATCCCCTTAATTATACAAGGGCGTCCCCGTTAATAATGTACCGGAAATCCCCTTAAATTTAATTAAGGGGCGACCAATTTTCAAACGGCTCCGCTTTTCTGTCTTTTGTGGGGAAGGTTTTTCTGGAAACAAACTTTCTAGCCGTTTTTGGGTTGAAAATTTGAATTCAAAATATTTATTTTGAATAAAACATTTCTTATAAATACAAAAATGTTTTGTATATGTTTTAAAAATGTTTGTCCCATTTTATAAAAAATGTAAGGTTTAGAAAAATAAAAAATTTCTTTGATCATTCAACAAATTAAAGTTTGTTTGTTCATACCTTTAGTGATATACGTCGGGTGTGAACTAAATTTGTTGGCTTGAGACGTCAAAAGATGTTGACGTATGAATTGAAATCTTGGAGATACAGAGTAACCATAAGAACTTTACGTTATGTGCTATAAGTTACATGTTTGTAATCACCAAAACATGAAGAGAATGTATAGTTTAAATATCGTAATATTTCTATAAACATGTTGCTTATTTTGTACAAAAGCTTGAAACTTTCTTCTTTCTTATGTTTCTAGCTTATTTGTACATGTTTCCAAACAATTTTTTGCTTGTTCTTGTTATCCCAATATATATTAAGATCCAAACACAACTACTAAGCACTACCAATAAGCCATAAGAACGAAATAAGCAAAAGAGAAGAGAAAAGTAGAAAGATGCAAAGAGAGAATATTAGATTGAGAGAAAAAGAGGTGAATGATTACAAACAAATGGAATGTAAGAAATGAGTAACCAACACCCTTCACCACATGAGGTGAAGGGGTATTTATAGTCCAAGCCAACATGTATGATGTGGGCTTTCACTAATGACCGGGCTTGGCTATGTTGGACCATTAATCCCTGACAACATGGACAGTTTTTAGCTTAAAGTCCAAGCCGATGAACCCCCTTCCTAGCCTATTACAATACAAGAATAATTATTACAAAGACGACCGATTACATTCATGTTTGACTTATATAAAATAAGGCTAACAATCTCCCCTAATGTCGAGGTCTTCTTGAGTCTCCCCAATGTTGACGTTCTTGATTTGACTCTATCTGCCCCAATGTTAAAGATATGACTTTTGAGCTTTGTCTTCTTTGCTCTTGTCTTCGTCTTTTATTGTTTGTAATGGCTTTGTTCAATCATGCTTAAGACACCCGATAACATTCTTTCGGTGACATATATGTGATTCTTGATCTTGAGCTCCTTTCATCTTTTTAACTTAAGTTCTTGAGACTTTCATCTCCATCATCTCATTGTCTTAAATTATCAGATTTTGATTTCTAGATCAACTTGTGCTTTTGACCTAACCGAACATGCTCATAAACTTGTCTTGAAGCTTTCAACCCTCCTTTTCTTCATGCAGGCTAACAATCCCTCTATCAAATGTTTCTTCTTATGTTAACAATCTCCTATAGAATAGAAATTCATGATTTGAGCTTTGAAGATCTTTAATGATGAGGAAGTTCGTGATCATCAGAGTGCTGAATTTGAATGACATAAACTTGAGTTTTCTGACTGATAACATTCCTGGTTTGCAATTTAAGCGAATGAATGACTTTTAAAGCTTAAGTATCGTGGTAAAGAAACCGAACTATGATGAATTGGGAAGCAAACACCGATGTTTATGTACCTGCTTTGAATGTTGTACTAAACAGCAGATATGGACAAAAATCTATTTTTGTCATATCATTGATTTTAGGGTAGCGAAAAACAAAAAACCCAAACACGGTTCCCCCTTTTATATATAAATACTATTAACTTTGAGATCAGAAGATTTCAATTCCTGTTAATCAGTATAAATACTGCATGTGATCAGATAGAATTCATATGAATCTTCTTGATAGGATTTCGCAGCTGTACTATCCGTTCTCGTTACCGGAGCATCTCAAAGCAGACAAAATGGTAAGAGTGAATCAGATAGTTACTATCTTTCTGATTGAGTCGTCAATTCATATACTGGACCAAATCAATATCCAGTTGGCACAAGCTTGATTCATATAGAATCTTGCAAGTCACCTACTACAGAGTTGTTTGAGGTTGACGCTGGAAGGATTTCCATTCGTCACTGTGAATACTAAAAAGTATCACTCTGAATGTTCTGGCAAGATCTCAAGGATAATGCGTAGGAATCTTTGTTACCAAATGTTGTTTAAGGGTGAAAAATAAGTGTTATACATGTATTGTGTCCTAATAAGATTTATAATGATGATCTCTTCTGGCTCTAGACTCGATTTGTGCAATTTGGTTTTAGTAATTAGAGGCTGGAGCTGACTGCCACCTATTCAATATCAACAATCTCGAAGTGAGATGTCAATAGATAACGTGTGTATCTCCGTGACAAATGAGACAAGTCTCTTTTAAGATAAACTAGAATGGCTGGGAAAAGGGTTGTGCATTGCATCACTGGGTCCATGACGACTTTCTTCAATACCAACAATCATCTTTGTGATTTTGATAGATTATGTATTGACCCGGTTTTTGCCTAAGTTGTGTGGAGGGCTTCTTTCTTTCCACCATTTATCCATACATTTCTATTTACTTCTTCAACCCTTTCAATGCTTACCAAGACGTCATCACTAACACCTTGTTGTGATATTTCCAGTGTTAGCTCAACCTTAGTCGGCATTCTTCCCTTATTCTTATTCATCTCCAGTCATACCTAAAGACTGCTATTTCTAACTATGGATTGTTCTTGGGTAGATCCCTCGGTTCTGGTTGGATCATAGGAATTATACCTAACCTTAATAGCCTTATGACTTTATCGACGTCGTGAGTTAAATGGTTGTTGGGTTCCATAAAACCATTTTATGACATTGTTATTTTCAACTACTCCCCCTACACATATGCATCGAGATTCGAAATGGTTTTGCACGCGAAGGAAAGAGTTGCACTTAGAGTCTTAAAGATCATAAATTTCTAGAT
>BQNB010068387.1:0-33859 GCA_026074375.1 Tanacetum coccineum | reverse complement strand
AAGGGATACATTGGTGGTTTTGATTTGGATATCATGTATTAAAGATTTTATCGCATTACATTTTGTATAACTGTTATGGGTTAGAAATCTTTGTATTTTGAACAAGTGGACAAGTGAAGCTTCAACTTATGTAACAAATACTTTGTTAAATCTAATGTATCAGTTTTAAATGACTTTTTGGTCATTCTATATAGATCTTGTGTTATTGATCTATGAAGTAACACGCCCCAGACCTTTATTCCGCTGCGACCCAATTTGGGGGTGTTACAAACCTGCTACTATAAGACAGTCTTTTGGTGTTTGAATCCAAGACACTCCTGGTACGCCTGTGTCAAAGAAGAAAGCTCCAGCAAAGGTTGCAAGAAGCAAGGGGATTGATTTGCTATCGGAAGCCGCTTTACTTATGGAAGCTCAATTGAAAAAGGCTCTCAAAAGAAGCAAACATGAAATAAGTATTCATAAATCATGTGGCTCAAGTGAGGGAGCTTATTCTGAATTAGAGGTTCCTGATGAGTCAAAAGGCAAGTCATTAGATACAAGTGAAGGAACTGGTTTAAAACCAAGGGTTCCTGATGTGTCCACACCAGGTTCTTCTAAAAGTAAGAACAAATATTGGGGTGACAGTAGTGATGAAGCCAATGAACAAGGTGATGATGAAAGAACAAAGTCTGATGATGAACCGACTAAGACTGATAATCCTAAAACAAGTGATGATGAAGAAGAAACACAAGATGATGAGTTCGTACATACTCTTGAAGACTAGGTACCAACTGATGATGAAATGAATGATGAATCAAATGATGTAACCAAGGAAGAGTATGAAATGATCAATGAAGAGCTATATGGTGATGTCAACATTAGTTTGATAGATGCCGAGCCTGCTGACAAAGAGAAAGATGATGAAGAGATGATTATGGCTGGTCACGTGAATGTTAATCAAGAGGGTGCAGGTAATCAAGTCAAGGATGTTGCTCAGGCAACACAGAAGACTGAAGGTCCAATTCCAAGTTCTTCTATCTCATCCGACTATGCTTCTAAATATCTCAACTTTGATAACATTCACCCGCTTGATACAGAAGTTGTCTCTATGTTGGATATTAATATTCAACATGAAGTTCTACGCACCTCACCTCTTCTCACCATTCCAGTTTCTGTAATCCCTAAACATACTATTGCCAATCCACCTAAAATAGTCACAACTACTTCATCAACAACTATTTCTACTCTTTTGACTTCACTCTTTCCTCATCTTCATCAATTAACACCGATCCTAACACCAACAACAACAGAAGCTAGAACCTCTACCACTACTGTTTCTGAATCTGAAACCCTCGCTGCTCTCCAACTAAGAGTAATTGATTTGGAAAAGGATGTAAAAGAGCTCAAAGATGTTGATAACTCCACAAAAGTTATTTTAACAATTCAATCTGAAGTCCTAAAAGCTATAAAGGAGTATCTCAGATCAAGCCTGGACGATGCTATGCATAAGGTGATTCAGAAAAATGTTGTTGACATCATTAAATAACACTTTGTTCCAGCTGAGACTGTAGAGAGACTCAGGTAGCAATATGCACCTTAAAAAGTGTAGAAGACATCCGAGAAATCAAGATAGAGCAAGCAAGAAAGCAACAAGTGCCTAAAGAAACTATCACTTCATCTGATACCACCACTCTCACAAAATTTAATCAAAAAACTACCATGTTTAAAAAATGACTAAATCCAAGTCATTTAACAAAAGTTCGAAGTAAAGAGCTCTATATCATGCTCTTATAGATTCAATCCTTAAGGATGAAGATGCTATGGACGAAGGATTTGCTGATAAATTGAAGAAAAGGAAACAAGATGATGTTGATAAAGACGAAGGCCTTTCCGTTGGATCAGACCGAGGGTTAAAGAGACGGAAAACAAGCAAAGACACTGAACCATCTAAGAAGGCAAAGTTAACTGAAACTTCCAAAGGCACTTCCAAATCTCAGCTAAAATCTACTAGCAAGTCTGCACAAGCAGAGGAGACAGTGTTTGAGGTTGAAGATACTCAAGAGTCACAAAATCAAGGATACGACCTGGGTAAAACTGATGATCAACCCAATGTCGAGGATGCGCTAAAGCATGACTAGTTCAAGAAACCTAAAAGGCCTTCGACTCCTGATTTGGAATGGAATGTTAGAAAAAAAGTTGACTTTAGACCACCTCAAACCTAGATCAGCAAAATTGCTCAAGCAGAAAAACCTCCTCTTTCTTTCGATGAGCTTAGGAGCACTCCTATCAACTTCTCAGCATATGTCATAAACCATCTTAAGATTGAGAATCTAACACAAGATCACCTTGTTGGACCAGTTTTTAATCTTCTTAAAGGAATATGCAAAAGTCATGTGGAACTCGAGTATAACATTGAAGGATGTTATAAAGTTCTAATTGATCGACTAGACTGGAATAACCATGAAGGAAAGGAATATTCGTTTGACCTTAGAAATCCACTACAGTTGATTATGGAATAAGGTCGTCAAGTTGTTCCTGTTGACTACTTCATCAAAAATGATCTTGAGTATCTGAGGAGAGGAAGCTTAAGCAAGAAATATATGACTTCCACAACAAAAACAAAGGCTGGTAAGTATGATATTCAAGGCATTGAAGACATGGTTCCATCATTATGGAGTCCGGTAAAGGTAGCCTATGATAGAAATGCTATTTGGGGACCTTCACACCGGGGTCCTAAATGATAACGATTCTATGGATTCGCAAGCAACAGGGTGTCCAAACATGATGTATTCTCAACGAAAAGAATTATAGAAGTAACCAAAGTGAAAGCTATGAAGTGGTATGATTACGGTTATCTAGAAGAGATTGAAATTCAAAGAGAAGATTAGCAACTATACAAATTCAAGGAAGGTGACTTTCTAAATCTTCACCTGCATGATATGAAAGACATGATGCTTCTCTTGGTTCAAAAGAAAATATCCAATCTTGAAAGAGATGTGATTTTCGACTTGGGTGTGGCATTACGGATGTTCACCAAACATATTGTCATCCTTAAGCGAGTGGAAGACCTTCAACTGGGAGTCGAAAGCTACTAGAAGAAGCTTAATATCACCAAGCCAGAGACATTTAGGTTCGACATCTCCAACAGGATTCCATATACTGCATACAACAATCCTTAAGGAATTATCTATGAAGACAAGTATAATAGAAATAGGTTGATACACACGGATGAACTCTATAAGTTTAGTGACGGGACGCTCACATCTGTTAGAACCGTTCTTCATGATATTACTTTAAACCCGTGGATGGATTACTTGCCAAAGAGAACATGAAGTAGCTTAGACAGGAAAAAGTCTTGTATCATGATCAAGGCTATCGATTAGCTGCTGATAGAGAAAAGGTTAATGAGGAGCTTGAAAAAGTTTGTTGGTGGGAGAGATTACAGGGAAGTCATATTTTGTCCTACTCCATTTCAGGTCACTCTCTTATAATAAAAAATTTATGAATATGTAAATAAGTTGTGTTAGACTAAAAATAGGCATATATAGTGTTTGAGTGCAATTTTTAAGAATTTCTTAGTAAATTAAAAAAAAAAAAATTAATGCACTCAAACACCATATAATTCTCTCATAATTTGAGGGGTAGCATCAAAATGTTCCCAATAATAAGCTTGATATATAATTAGAACATTTTTCTCCCCAAATAATTTCATACATATTTGAATCAATTGATATCCAAAATAACAAGAGATTTGACATTTTTGAAAAGGGGAGAAAATATGATTAAAATATATATAACTTGTAAAATGTGATCTGAATGACTCATGTGTGAACTCCTTCCATGTATGTGCTAAATATTTTTGGTTATCGATGCACATATGCAGGGGGAGCTTTTTTGAAAAGTAAAACCATCAAGGTACTAATTATTTTGATTTATATCAAAGTACCTTGATCAATGTTTTTAAATGATTTTAAGGCTGTGAACAATACCAAAAGAGCGACCATTTATTTAATTAATTAAAGTTATAAGGTGGTTAGGTATAGGTATTCGTTCTGACGATCCAGCCAGAACCAGAGGGATCTACCCAGGGACATTCCATTAGATAGAATAGAAGTCCATAGGTTTGATAAAAAGGAGAAAATGTAAGAAAAGGGAAACATGCAGACTAAGATAGAGCTAACACTGGAACAAACCCAACAAGATGTTAGTAATGAAGTCTTGGTAAGCATTGAACGGGTTGAAGAATGAAAAAGAAAAGTTACGATAAAGGGTGAAAAGAAAGAAGCCCTCTTTATACTTAGGCAGAAACCGAGTCATTACATATGCTATCAGAAACACTAAGCTGTTGTCTGGTATTGAAGATAGTCATCATGGACCCAGTGATGCGATGCAAAACCCTCCCCAGCCACTCAAGGTCTCTCAAAAGACTCTTGTTTCGTTTCTCACAGAGATAGTTGGTATTCAAAAGGTGGCAGTCTGCTCTAGCCTCTTATTACTAAAACTAAAAGTGCACTATTGAGTCTAGAGCCAAAAGAGATCATCCTTAAATCTCACTAGGACACAATTCCAATATATTTGTTGCTCACACACTGTGAAAACAAGTAATATCTTAAGAGTCCTACGCATTATCCTTGTGATATTGCCAGAACATCAGAGTGATACTAAAGTATTCACAATGACGATGGAAAACCTTCCAGAGCCAACATCAAACAAGCTCTGCGGTAGGTGACTTGTGAGATCCTATATGGATCGAACTTGTGACACTGGATATTGATTCAGTCCAGACTATGAATTGATGACTGATGAATTTTGAAATGCATAAAACTATCGATGTGCCACAAAATCACTTTAGCAGGTGAGATGTCGATTGATTTTCAAATCAATTTTTGTTTCAATCAGTGAGACTTTATCTTACTGGCTTACTCATACTGTGTTGTCTGCTTTGAGACGCTCCGGTAATAAGAACAGCTAGTACAGCTGCAAAACCCTATTAAGGAGATTCTTTGCAATTCTACCTGATCACATGCAGTATTTATATTGATCAACGGGGAACCTTGGTTATTGCAACCTTATTCGACGAAGTGACAAAGACACTTTCGTCCATACATGTTGTTTATCACTAATCCATACATGCAGGTAATCTCGATGGTGGCAGCAGCTGGTTCAAGACAAATCAAGATTCATAGCCACATGCTCATACTCGATCGACATATGTAAAAACATCATGAAAGCTTAAGTACATGTTTCAAGACTTCTGCTACTATGTTATCATACGTCTTTCTTGAAGTGATGAAGTATTAAAGTTAAAGAATCTCAATAAAATTTCCGCTACTATGATATCGCACGTCTTCCATGAAGTAACGAAGTGTTAAAATTAAAGAATTTCAAGAAAGATGTCTATACAAGCTTTCAGAATCAAGAAAAGTATGAGCATGTCGGTCTGAAGGTCATAAGTACACAAGATGGTAAAAGATCACAAGATGATGATGATAAGAGATTATGCTTGGTTGATGATCTCAAAGAAGCTCAAGTTTACATACAAGTCAAGCTTAAAGGTATAAGCTCAAGCCTAAATTCTAAAGATCGCTACGCATATCACAAGTTGAAAGATTTAGATTTAAGACCACGAGCAAAGACGAAGACATTCATCGAATGTCAGGCTTAAGTTTTTTGTAAAAGGATGTGACCTCCCTTAGGGGGAGATTGTTAGGAATCAAGAAAAGACTCAGTCACACCTAAAATACGTAGCTCATTGGTCTAATATAGTTTTTGAACCTTAGTAAGGTAGAAAGGCCCAAGGCCCATGGCCGACCAAACTAGAATATAAGTACCCTCTCCATAGCTTGGAAAGGGTGTTGGTTGTTCACTTTCTCATTTAAATATAAGCTAATATTCTCTCTTTCTCTCTCTCTCTAAAAGTGTTCATCCTTCTACTTTCTCTCTCTAGTTCTTTGTCATTTGATTATGAGATTAAATAATACATGTATTCTACACAGTCATTACTAATACAGGTGAAAAAGTCAAGGCAATAACGACTATGGGTAAGGAAAATGTGAAGGACCCGGTTCCTCGTAACTTACCAGTTGTTCAAACTTATATACCACTCACGTCATTTCTAGGTAGCCGTTACAGAACTCCTAAAACTATTTGCGCAATTGGAATTCCTAGGGAAATTCAGGAGGATGATGGGGACATGAATGACGCTTGTGATATTATGATCGAGGAAGTAGAAAGGCTTAGGAAAATACTCATATCTTCCATACACACTTTACCAGACCTTAAACCAATAGTGTAACCATATATGCCCTTAGGACTTGTCTGTAATAAGGAAAAAGTTATAAAGGAAGAGGAATAAGATTATGATATTCCTCTATAAGATCACGTAATGCAACCTTTGATCCCTCAGTTCACATCACACCACTCGATGGCGATTATGTAGCACCGGCTACTAATCCTATTTTGAACAAGCATTTGAACGAGTTTAGGGAGGAGTTTGCTGATAACACCAGGGTTTCTGAAAAGATATATAGTAACCTTGTTAACGATTTAAAGGAGCTCTTAAATGCATATGATTTTGAGACCTTCAATTGGAAATTACTACACCAAGTAAGCCAATTATCACACAAAACCGGTAAGGCAAAAAGGGAAATGAAATCTCATCATCCGTATGGTTTTAATTTATCATTTCCCTACCTAGTAGCAAATTTACACACTCATGGTATTCACTGCTACTCTCACTCTCTCGTGACTCAAACAAAAACAAGCGCTTCATGGGAGGCACCCCATGCTTATCCTTGTAACTATGTTATGGTTAATTTTAAATTATGCATTTAGTTCGTTTTGTGTTTCTAACTTGGTTTTGCAGGTTCCCACTTTAAGGGAATAGAATTTGAGGTCTCCACGACTCGTTTTATGTGGTAAAGTAGGTGCTATAATACAACCAGTTATGGCGTAACTATAAAGGTTATGACGTAATTAATACTGTTACGGCGTAATGTTTCATATGATTACGCCGTAACCAATTTTAATAAATTTTCAAATTTAACAAACCACATTATTATGGCGTAACTCATTCAATGGTTACGCCGTAATCCCTTCCTGTTAATCTTAAAATGTTTGAAATTTTTACTAAACCGTGTATAATTGGTAAATAAACTTTGTGGGTATGTTCTTTGAAAACCCTCACGAGACTTCACTTGTCCACTTGGGCCACCAAGTGGTTTAAAAGGCTTGTTGCATATGCTAAATGCAACCGTGATTCCTACGAAAGTAAGTTAGGATTGTATTTCTACCTTGTACATTTTGGTATCTTTATTTTTTCCGAATTTATTCTTTTGGTGTTAGTTTTCTTGCAGCTATACAGGTTGAAGTATGTGGAGTAATACTAGGACAAAGCTTGGCTACAAGAAAGCATTTTAAAACCAGATCAGTTAGATACCATGTCGATGGTGATGTTGGGATGATTTGTGATGATGGATGTTGCTCGAGGAAGCAGAGTTGGAGCATGGCTTAGAGCATGTTGTCTCTTTATCATACCAAGCAAATCAAGGGGAGTCTTTCGCTCTAATTCTACTCTTATCTTTAATTTTCATTTCCTTAATGTACAACAGGGACATTGTACAAACCAAATGGGGGGGGGGGGGATAGGAGTAGAATTATCACTTGACCTATATTTTCCTTTGATTTTTTTAGTTTTCTTTGAAAATTGTGCCAAATTTTTAAATTTGTTTTTCACATTTTTCTTACTAAACTAGAATTAATCTTTGTCGAGTGCACTATAACCCTTTATTCCAATTGGTGAGGTTAAACCTATTATTCCATTTTCATGTATTATACATAAGTACACCAAATATATGAGTGTGCCGGTAGTATTGTAGACTTTAGAACTTGGCCTGTATATTTTTTGAGACCTAATTGATTAGTTGGAATAGACAGTTCAAGAAGGCAACATCATAGGAAATCACCCAAAATGCCTATATGTGTGTGTTTATCGACTTGTCACACTGACTTGTTGACCTCCCATGTGAAAACCCCTGTTTGTACTCAATTTTAGGGCAAGATACCCCAAGATCACCTTGTTAAACCAATCTGTGTCTAACCCTTTTATGTATTGTTACATCCTTTCACCTAAGCCAACATAGTCTATATATTCTTTGTGTTGAAGTTCCTGGCTACTTAATTCCATTGGTTTAGGGAAATAGGTTCGGAAATTTTGCGCATTCGTGAAAGGCCTATCATTAATGATTTGCAAAGACCCCCCTGTTTCATTATTTTTAATATTATTCATCTTAAGTAGGGGGATATATGTTATGTATCATATGCTGCAGGGACAATAATTAAAGATATAAACCTCTGTAGTATATATATATATATATATATAGGGTTTGTTGTATATATAAATAAATATACTAATAAATATAAATACTATATATATAGAATATACTATATATATATATACTATATATATATAATATACGTATATATAAATATATAATACTAAATATATATAATACGAGTAATAAATATATAAAATATATATATATCTAATATATATAAATATAATATATGTACATCGATATATATACTTATACATATATATAGATATGTATAATATATGTATACGTATATAAATAAAAATATATAAATATATTATGATATATATATATATATAAACACATAAAATATATATATATATATGTATATATATATATATACATATATATATATATATATATATATATATATATATATAATATATACGATATTAATATAAAAATATGTAATATATAAATATGTTGTGTATATATATATATATATATATATATATATATATATATATATATATATATATATTTAGATATATATATATATATATATATATATATATTTTAAGTCCGTTACAAGTTTTAAAAGATTAAAGGCGAATTGGAGCAACTATAATCCATCAATAGAGCTAGAAAGTGTGCGATTAAAAGTCTTCTTGAGTATTTTGGATTAGTGCTGCTCATAGTGTGTAATTGCTGCACCTCTCTAGAGTTAGTACTGCACGAAGACTTCAAATAAAAGAATGCTAAGTGGTATATTACTACTCGCTAGTACACAGTTTAGTACTGCTAGTGAATATTAATACGCTGGAACAAAAGTTAATGCTACTCGCTAGTGAAAGAACAACTGCTAGAACAAAGACTGTTTGGAAGTAAATGCGTTGAAGAATTACTACTGCTCAAAGAAAATATTCCCTAAGAAGTTAATACGCTAGTAGTTAAATTAATATTGCTATTGTAAGTAGTATGTTTATAGAACTACTCTTAGCTATTTTATAAGTTATAAACGTTAATTATATAAAGAAATTTAAAATACTAAGGAAAAGTATTGTAACCGAGTAGGACTCCTTTAGTGTATAAAAGGAGGTCCAAGGGCTAGAATTGATACACCAAGTATGTACCGAAAACAAAAAAATGCAATCATAAGGTCGTACAATTCTTAGAATCTTCAAGTTATTTTGTAACCCTAAATACTTTAAGAGTATTCGAAAATTAAAATTTAATAATAATAGGAGCTTGTTGTTCATTAAATTACTGTTTCATATTGATAAATCATCTTAATATTAACGATTAAGCCCGTATAATCTTTAATACATTCAAACAAAGATTTTACTATAGTTGTGTTAGATTTATCTAATATAACTAAACTTTAAACAAGTATAAGGAATTCGATCTATTGAAATGGGATCAACAAGTGGTATCAAAGCTTGTTGAAAAGCTTTGAATAAGAAGAACCTATTTTTATACACAAGATCTTTTGCTAAAAGATATGGATCAAGATTCTGCACACATGGTGGCTGCATCCAAAGTTCCCATGCTCAAACCTAGTGAGTTTGAGATATGAAGGACGGATTTGAACCAATATATCCAAGTGATAGACTATGGTACTAGTAGCAGACATAGAGAAAGGTGAAACAACCTTGCCAAAAAAAACAACTATGGAAGGTGTTGTGATAGTGATGCCTATTACAACTATTGAAGAAAAGGCTCAGAGAAGATTAAAGGTGCAAGCTAGAAGTACTTTAATGATGGGGCATAATCCCAATAACATCAGTTAAAGATTAATTCTATAAAGTAGATGCCTATGAATTGCTGGAAGCTGCGTAAAAGATATCTTGTGGAATAACAGCTACTAAAAAAGACTTAAAGGAACTCTTACAGCTACAATATGAAAACTTCACTGCTCAAGCTCATAGGAAGCTTAGAATCAAACTTTGATAGTCTTCAAAAGCTTGTGAGTTAGTTGGAGCTTTAATGATGAAAAACTTTCACAAGAAAGATTTTAATTAAACATTATTAATGAATTTTGTCACCTTAGGTGAACACACATGCTGTTTATTGGAAAATAAAGCTGATTTTAGATACAATGACATGGATGAATTCTACAACAACCTCAAGGTGTAAATGAACCAGAATTTAAAGGATTTCTAGCTCAAGTTCAAGCACACAGAACATGGCTTTTGGTTCCCCTCTTCAAATAACAACACATCAACACTAATGAAGCATGTTAATACTGCTCATGGAGTTTCTAACTGCTAGCACTCAAGTTAATCAGCTCACATCTACAAATTTAATAACTTAAATGATCTGTTGATTTATGCAATTCTATGCGTAGTCAACCAAATGGTCCCTCAACTTTGTACCTAGAGAAAAAACTTTGCAACAAATCATCCAGATTCATAGAAGAGATCGGATTTGAGATGGCAAATGGCCATGTTGACTATAAGGGCAAGAAGGTTTTTGAAGAATACTGAAAGGAAGCTTACTGTTAATAGTAATGAGACTATTAGTTTTGATAAATCCAAAGTGGAGTGCTACAACTGCCACAAGAGGGAACATTTTGCTAGAGAGTGTAGAGCTCCAAGAAATCAAGACAATAAGAACAAGGAAAACTCAAGAAGGAGTGTGTATATGGAAACATCTACTTCCATAGCTTTGGTGTCATGTGATGGTCCTGGTGGATATGACTGGAGTGATCAGGCAGAGGAAGGGCCTAATTATGCACTCATGGCTTTCTCATCTTCAAATTCTAACTCAGAGGTATCTAATGATTCTATTTGTTCAAAATCTTGTTTGAAAACTATTGAATCTCTTAAATCTCAAAATGATCAACTATTAAAAGATTTAAAGAAATCTGAGTTAATGGTTTTAGGTTATAAGACAGGTTTAGAGTTAGTGGAAGAAAAACTTGAAGTTTATAAAGCAAATGAGTCTATTTATTTAAAAGATATTAATGGATTAAAATTTTAAATTCATTTAGGAGAAATATCTATTATAGAGCTTAAGAAGAAGCTTGAAACAGTTCAACAAGAAAAATATAGCATTCAACTTAATGTAGATAAATTTGAACATGCATCTAAAAGTTTAAACAAGCTCATAGAGTGTCTGATAGTTGACAATTGCAAGAAAGGTTTAGGCTATAAAATAATCATGCAATTCCACCCATCCCTATACAGGAAGATTCATGCCTCCAACACCACCTGACAATGTCCTTTACTGGTTTAGATGAGTTTGTTGAAGAGACCTAAGTTGAGAACAATAAGCTATATCTAGTAACGAAGAGCCCTAATGTAGTTAAGAAGAGATGATGATTGCCCTAATGTATTGAAGAAATGGAGGTGGTCAATGAAGAGGAAAGATGTGTCTTTAGCCTAAAATTGAAAAGAAACAGTTAGCCTAGGAATGTTAAGAAGAGATTTATCAAATCTAAACACGAAGAAAAAACTGCTACAAAACTGTAAACAAGTGAGATAACATTAGGCAAAACACTCACAGTCCAAGAGGCAAACAAAGAATTAGAACATATGAGTCCTCAAAAACTAGGTATCAATTTTGAGATGTTTATAAGGCAGTTATATGTGATGTGGAAGCTTTGATCATTTGTATGTTGATTGCACATACCATCAAAAACAGTTTCAAAATCAAAGGATGGTAAGAACCTGTTTGAACAATGCACAAAGGTGAATCATCAAACTTTGCTAAAAAGATCTCATTCCCCCCCTCCGCATGTGTAAAAAAAGAACATTGTTCCAAGAGTAGTACTAATGAAGTCTGGTTTAGTGTCAGTTAATACTACTAGACAAGTTAATGCTGCTCACTCAAAAACAATAGTGAATGCTGCTAGACCAATGTCATATCTTTCTAAAACAACACATTTAACTGTTAAGAGGCCCATTCATAAGAACACAACATTTAAAAACAGTAATATTAATCAAAGGGTTAATACTCTTAGGGATAAAAAAATTTAATACTGCTAGGCCAAAATCAGTAGTTAATGCGGTTAAAGAAAATAATTTTAATGCTATTAAGGCCTTAGCTTGTTGGGTTTGGAAACCAAAGCATAAAGTTTTAGACCATGTTTCTAAACACAACAGTGTATCTATCACCCTAAAAAGTTTGATTATGTTGATGCGCAAGGCAGATCCAAGTTAGTGATGGCTTTGGTCCCCAAAAGAAACTAATTTTCTTATCTAATGTGCACGGTAATTCTCAAATAGATTTACAGGATCAAGGAGTGATTGATAGTAGATGCTCAAGGCACATGACAGTGGAAACATGTCCTATCTTATAAACTATAAGAAATAGATGGGGTTGCTTTTGGAGGGGAACCCCAAAGGAGGGAAAAATCACAAGAAAAAGGTACCATTAAAACTGGTAATCTAGATTTTTGAAAATGTGGTATTTTGTGAGAGAGTTATAGTTTAATCACTTTAGTGTCTCACAAAATTTGTTAAAAAGAATAGTGTTTCTTTTTAATGACACTCGATGTTTGGTTTTATCACCAAACCTTTAAGTTAATTGATGAAAGTCAATTATACTTTAAGTTCTTAAGAAAGAATAAAAATTATAGAATTGATTTAAAGAAAATAGTTCCTAAAGGGAGTTTAAACTTGCCTTTTTGCAGAAAGCTACATCAGTAGAATCAAAACTTTGGCATAGAAGGCTATGGATATGATTATTAAAACCAATGAATAAATTGGTTAAAGGAAATCTGTGGTAAGAAGGGTTACCTTCGAAACTTTGTTGAAAATGAATCATAACCTGTGTTGTTTGTCCAAAAGGGATAGCAGCATATTAGCCTCTTGTTAAGTCCAAGCGAGAACTCATTTATTTTTCCTTTACATTTTGTTGCAATGGACTTGTTTGTCCAACATTTATAAAAAGCCTTATACAGACAATGTATTGCCAAATGTTACAGATGGATACAGTAGGTATACAAAGGTATTTCTTTCTAGCAACTAAGGATGATACTAGGTGGCATTCATACGTCCTTATATACTGTAAAAGACAATCTAGTAGGATCAACGGGAAAAGTATTAGAAATTGATAATGGGACTTAGTTCAAAAAATAGAGAACTATTAGTATTGTAAGATGAAAGGGTAATAGAGACACTTTATTAAGCTAGAACCCCTCAACAAAATGGATTTGCATAGAGACGGACAAGGTACACAAAGTGAGAGGCTCTAGACTATGGCTACTAAATTCTAAGTTGCCAACTACTTTTTGGGCAGAAACACTTAATACTGCTTGCTATATGCAAAATAGAGTGTTAGTAGTTAAGCCTCATAACAAGACCCCATATGAACTTTTTCATGGTAGAACAACAACTTTAAGTTTTATGAGACCATTTAGGTGTTCTGTTACTATTCTTAATACTATAGATCACTTAGGAAAATTTGATGGTAAGGCTGATGAAGATTTCTTTGTTGGATACTCTTTGAATAATAAATCCTTTAGAGTATTCAATAGTAGAACAATGATAGTGGAAGAAAACTTGCATAATAGGTTTAGTGAGAGTACACCTAATGCTATAGGTAGTGGACCAGATTGGCTATTTGATATTGATGCACTAACAAGAACAATGAATTATGAGCCAATTGTTACAGATACACAGTCTAATAGTTTTGCAGGTACAAAAGCAAGTGATAATGCAAGTCAAGCTAGAAAGGAGACAGAACCTATCAAAGATTACATTTTGCTACCATTATGGATTGCTGATCCACCATATTCCCAATATCCAAAGATTTCTCATCATGATGGATCCAAACCTTCAAGTGATGATGGAAAGAAGGTTGATGAAGATCCAAGAAAAGATAGTAAATGTAATGATTAAGAGAAGGAAGATAATGTTAATAGCACTAACAATGTTAATGATGCTAGCACAAATAAAGTTAATGCTGTTAGTGGAAAAACAAGTATTGAACTTCCATTTGATCCAAATATGCCTGCTTTGGAAGATTATAGCATATTTAACTTCTCAAGAAATAATGAAGGTGATGGTGTAATGGCTGACATGAACAATTTGGATACAACAATCCAAGTCAGTCCTATTTTAACTACAAGAATTCATAAAGATCATCCTCTTAATCAAGTGATTGGAGATTTGCAATCAGCTGTACAAACAAGAAAGATGTCAATGAATTTGAAGATGCATGGGTTTATTAGTACTATTCAACAAAGAACAAACCATAAAGACCTTCAAAACTGCTTGTTTGCTTGCTTTTTATCACAGGAAGAACCCAAAAAGGTAATTTATGCATTGAAGGATCCAAGCTGGATAGAGGCTATGCAGGAAGAGCTTCTACAATTCAAGTTACAAGAAGTTTAGTCTTTAGTGGATTTACCAAATGGAAAAATGGCTATAGGCTGTAAATGGGTTTTCAGGAATAAAAAGGATGAAAGGGGAATTCTGATAAGAAATAAAGCAAGATTGGTTGCTCAAGGGTACACATAAGAAGAAGGGATTGACTATGATAAAGTCTTTGCCCTATTGCAATAATTGAAGCAATTAGGCTATTTTTAGCTTATGCTTCATTTAAAGATTTTGTGGTGTATCAAATGGATGTAAAAAGTGCTTCTCTCTATAGGAAGATTGAAAAAGAGGTGTGTATGTCAACCACCAGGATTTGAAGATCCAGACTTTCTTGATAGAGTATACAAGGTTAAAAAAGCACTGTATGGACTACATCAAGCTCCTAGAGCTTTGTATGAAACCTTCTCAAAATATCTGTTAGACAATGGGTTTCAAAGAGGGAAAATTGACAAGACCTTATTCATCAAAAGGCACAAAGGTGATATTTTGCTGGTTAAAGTTTATGTGGATGATATCATCTTTGGTTCAACAAAGAAGGAGCTATGCTTTGCAATTGAGAAGTTGATGCATGAGAAATTTCAGATGAGTTCTATGTGAGAACTTACATTCTTCTTGGGATTGCAAATGAAGCAAAAGAAGGATGGCATATTTATTAGTCAAGACAAATATGTTGAAGAAATTTTAAAGAAATTTAAGTTTACAGATGTCAAGACTGCAAGCACACCAATAGAAACTCAAAAGCCTCTGCTCAAGGATGAAGATGGTGAAGAAGTGGATGTTCATATGTATAGGTCAATGATTGGTTCATTGATATATCTTACATCTTCAAGATCAGACATCATGTTTGTAGTGTATGCATGTGCTAGATACCAAGTCAATCCAAAGGTTTCACATTTTTATGCTGTGAAAAGGATTTTTAGGTACTTAAAAGGTCAACCAAAATTGGGCCTTTGGTATCCAAAAGATTCTCCTTTTGATTTGGTAGCATACACTAATAGTGATTATGCTGGAGCAAGCTTGGATAGGAAGTCTACAATAGGAGGTTGTCAATTTCTTGGATGTAGATTAACATCATGGCAGTGCAAGAAACAAATAGTGGATGCAAATTCCATAATAAAAGCTGAGTATGTGGCTGCTTCAAGTTGATGTAGATAAGTGATTTGGATTCAAAATTAACTATTTAATTATGGGTACAATTTTATACATATCAAAATATTTATTGACAATAACAGTACTATTTGCATAATTAAAAATCCTGTTTTTTATTCAAAAACAAAGCATATAGAGATCAGACATCATTTTATTAGAGATTGCAATGAAAATAAATTGATTCAAATGGCTAAAATCCATATTGACAAAAATGTTACAGATTTGCTTACAAAAGCTTTTGATGTAAGTAGATTTCAATATTTGATTGTTAGTATTGGAATGATGAATATTTAAAGTCTTTTATCTCTTTATGTTTTTGTAAAGTTTTATATGAATTAGTACTGTTATTTATGTCATTAAAAGTTTCTGCTGTTAAGTATAATTAATACTGCTGGTTATACTTAATACTACTGAGTTATAACTGTTAGTTATACTTAATACTGCTAGGTATAATTAATACTGTGATAATTGTGAAAATTGCTATAGATGGTGTTTTCTTGGTTTTTGGACTAATATTTTGCAAGAAAAGCAAAGAAAAGTGTTAAATTGATGATGGAAAAGCTGTTTAGAGATAGAATGGAATTGGGAGTTTACTTACTACTGCTGGTTTTAAGTTAATGTTGCTAGGCATAAAACTTACTACTGCTGGGTTACTATTGCTGGTTCTAAGTTAATGCTGTTGAGGGTATTATTATAAATACTTCGATTAAGGGTTTCAATCGATCCTTTAATCAATTTCACTCTTTCAAATACTCTCTAACTACAAACCCTAATTCAATTTTATCATCCATTATCAAAACCCAACATAAATGGCGAATCTAAAGTTTGCGGATACTCATAACATGGTCACATTTCTGTCTAAACCCGAAGAGAGTAAAGGGTTTGAACAAATTGTAGATTTTTTGAATGCACACCCTATAAAGTATGCACTAACCGTTAATCCTACAATGTATATTTCATGTATCAAACAGTTCTGGTCTACTGTCAAGGCCAAAACTATCAAAGAGGAAGTACATTTACATGCCCTAGTAGATGGCAAGAAAATAATCATCACTGAATCAATTGTTAAAAGAGATCTTCAACTAGAAGATTCAGAAGGTGTTGATTGTCTACCAAATTCTACCATCTTTGAACAACTTACACTGATGAGGTATGAGAAAATTTCACAAAAGCTAACTTTCTATAAGCCATTCTTTTCCCCATAATGGAAATTTCTTATTCATTCTCTTCTACAATGCCCAAGTTTAAAGACTACTGCATAGAATTAGTTTAGTAGTACTATGGGATCTGCAATTATCTGTCTGGCTACAAATCAGAAGTTTAACTTTTCAAAATAAATTTTTGAAAGTATGATTAGAAACTTTGATAATTTGTCTAGCAAATTTTTGATGTATCCATGGTTTATACAAGTGTTTTTAGATCAACAACTTGATGGGCTGCCAAATCATAAGAGAATTTATATTGCACCCTCTCATACTAAGAAGATATTTGGAAATATAAGAAGGGTTGGCAAAGGTTTTTCTGGTAGAGTAACACCTTTATTTCAAACAATGGTGGTACAAAACAAATCAGAATTGGGTGAAGGTTTAACAAACCCAACTGATCCCCATCATACACCCACCATTATTCAATCATCAACTCAACCTCAAAAGACACAAACACCTAGGAAGCCTAAAAGAAAGGGCGCTCAAGTACCTTAGCCTAGTGATCCTAGTGAAAATGTTATAGATGAGGTTGTCCATAAGGAGTTGGGTGACAGTTTGGTGAGGGCTGTCACTACCGCTTCTAGCTTAGAAGCAGAGCAGGACAGTGGTGGTCCCAGGTGCCAAGAAATCATGAGGGATACTATTGCTCAAACTAGGTTTGAGAATGTATCTAAACATTCTAATGATTCGCTGCTCGCAAGAGGTAACATACTTTGAAGTGATGAGGATAGACTTAAACTTAATGAATAGATGGAACTATGTACCAATTTACAAAACAGGGTTCTTGATTTGGAAAAGACAAAGACCTCTTAACATAATGAAATTGCCAGTTTGAAAAGGAGGGTCAAGAAGCTTGAAAAGAAAAGAAGTTCAAGAACTCATAAGCTGAAGAGACTATACAAAGTTGGTTTGACAGCTAGGGTAGAATCCTCTGGTGATGAAGAAGATTTGGGTGAGGATGCATCCAAACAGGGGAGGAGGATTAATGCTATTGATGCAGATGAAGACATTACCCTGGTTAATGTTCAAGATGATGCTGATAATGAGATGTTTGACGTGAATGCTTTAAATGGTGAAGAGGTGTTTGTTGCAGGGCAAAATGAAAATGTTGTTGAAGAAGTAGTTGATGCTGCTCAAGTTAGTACTGCTGCAACAACTGTTACAATAACTACTGAAGAAATTACTTTGGCTCAAGCACTTGAAGCATTAAAAACTTCAAAACCCAAGGTGAAAGGGATTGTTTTTCAAGAGCCATCTACAACAACAACAACATTTTCTTCACAAAAATCACAAGACAAGGGTAAAGAAATAATGATAGAAGAACTTGTGAAGCCTATGAAGAAGAAAGTTCAAATCATGCTTGATGAAGAAGCTGCTTTAAAGTTACAAGCTGAATTTGATAAAGAAGAAAGACTTGCAAAAGAGAAAGATGAAAAGGAAAAAGAAGCCAATATTGCTTTGATTGAAGAATGAGATGATATTTAAGCAAAGATTGATAATGATCATCAATTGGCTGAAAGATTGCAAGCACAAGAACAAGAAGAGTTGTTTGATGAGAAAAGGCTACATTATTTCAACAACTCTTAGAGAAAAGAAGAAAGCTTTCTGCAACTAAAAGAGCAGAAGAGAGAAGAAACAAACCACCAACAAAAGCTCAATAGAGACAAATAATGTGTACTTACCTAAAGAACATTGAAGGATACAAGCTCAAAGATTTGAAGTCAAAAGGGTTTGATGCTATCCAAGAAATGTTTGACAGAGCTTTCAAAAGGGTAAATACATTTGAAGACTTTAGAGTAAGTTGTGAAAGAAAAGAAAAAAGAGGGAAAGAGCAGAGGTGATACAAGAGCATATAAAGAAGCAAAAGGTGGAAGAGGATAAAGAAACAGCAGAGCTAAAACAGTTAATAAAAATTATTCCTGATGAAGAAGAAGTAGCAATTGATGCTATTCCTTTGGCTGTTAAGTCTCCAAAGGTTGTTGACTGGAAAATTTACAAAGAAGAAAAGAATAGCTATTATCAAATAGTGAGAGCTGATGGAAAGTCTCAAATGGTATAAACGAGGATCTATGGGGGGAGTCAATGCTTAAAAGTTTTGATAGGGAAGATTTAGAAGACTTGTACAAGTTGGTAAAAACTAGATATGGATCAACAAGACCAGTGGAAAGCATGGATTATCTATTATGGAATGATATGAAAATAATGTTTGAACCACATGTAGAAGATGAAGTATGGAAGCTGCAAAACGGATACAAAGTGTTGGAATGGAAGTTGTATGACTCTTGTAGAGTACATTTCTTAAGGATGCAGTGTATGTAGATTTACATGTTGGTAGAGAAGAAGTACCCTCTTACACCACCTATAATTTCAATGATGTTAGAAAAGAAGATTCAAATTGATTATGAAAGTGAAATGGCTTATCAGCTGTGTAAATTGATCATAAAACAGCTTAAGAAGTAAAGAAGTGTTTGGAAGCATCCTCCTGGTGTTGATGAAACTTTAAATGAAGAAACTTGATGATTTTGAAAAAGAATATCAAGTTTAAGGGAGGATTGTTGGGATTAAAAGTCTTCTTGATGCTGTTATACTTACTGCTGCTTAAGTTTATGTTAATACTGTTCTGATGAAGTTAGTGTTGCTTATGAACTTCGAAAAAAATATACTAAGTAGTTACTACTAGTGGTACAAAAGTTAAGACTGCTCAGCTGAAGTTACTACTGCTAGTACAAAGTTAAGACTGCTGGTGAAAGTTACTACTGCTAGTATAAAGACTGCTTGAAGTTAATGCTGCTGAGGAATTACTACTGCTCAAGAAAATATTCTAAGTAGTTAGTACTGCTAGTGTTAAGTTAGTACTGCTAGTGTTAAGTTAGTACTGCTAGTGTAAGTTACTACTGTTTGTTAGTACTGCTTGCTTGATATGTACTAGTTATTTATAGAAAAGATTTTATATACATATGAAAGTATTGTAAGCCATGTAGAACTTCTTGGTGTATAAAAGGAGGTCCTAAGGCAAGAGATTGATACACCAACACGTACCAAAATAAAAAAAATCAATCTTTTTCTTAGCTTCAAGGTCTTTGTAACCCTAATATTTTGAGAGTATTCGTATTATTATCATTAATAATATTGGAGCTTATTTGTTGAATTGTATGTTCATTAAATTACTGTATCATTAAGAATTCTTATTAATATTAAAGATTTGATTCCGCATAATCTTTAATACATTTAAACAAAGCTTTTAATACAGTTGTGTTAGATTTATCTAATATAACTAAATCTTAAACCAGCATAAGGAATTTAATCTATTGAAGTGGGATTAACAAGTAGGAAGTGTCTGAAATGGTTTGAAAATCAACCAAGTTTCAATTGGTCACATAAGAGCCTAACTGCACAACCACCACCAAGTGTTAATAAGAGTAGAGCTTGTTCTAAAACTCACTCTAGCTCACCGGTTACCATCCAGAAATGGGTAGCCAAACTATCCACTCTTCTATCAGTATTTTCTTCATTTGATGCAGGCGATCCAGCTCATCCTTTAGATTGTTGATAGCGGGTGCTCGAAGCACATGACTGGAAATCTTAAACTGCTTGTGGAAATCATAGAATACCAATTGTGGAAATCGTAAAGGGGGGGGGTGAATACATTTCCATTTAAAAACATAAAATATTTTGTATCAAATTATCCATCAAGTTAGATGCAATATGATAAGTGTGGATAATACATCTATATCTACTAGAACATGTCATAGCAATATAAGCACAATCACAATGCTAACCTTTATCTATGACACAATCATCATCCAAACAATATAAGCAACAATCAACACACATATAGATCTAATGCAAATATAAATGTAAGGTGATAAGGTAAATAAATATGTAAAGCTAAAAGTAAAAGAAAATGCAAACCGGATGCGATGATTTATAGTGGTTCAGTCATGAAGCACCTCTTCGCCCTACTCCACTCCCCGAGTACCCAACTCAAGAGTTACTTCACTAGTCAACAAGCTCCCTTTAGGCGGAGAAAACCGAACACAACTAAGCTTACACCGATTTCTGACACTAAGCCAAATGTCTAGTTCTAATCCTAGCTAGAACCAATCTATCACAACTAACCATACTACTTTACAACAATTCACAACTTCTCTTCACCACACAACTTCAATTCACTTCACGACTTCACTTTACTTCACGACTTCAATTTACTTCACAACTTCACTTAGACTCTACTACGATCACACCAATCTAACACTACTTACTAAGATCACCCCTATCTAACTATACTTCCTATGATCACCACGATCTAACAACTATACACATCATGATCACCATGATCTAACTATTACACAAGTTTAGAATACATGGACTCGATATATACATTGTGAATGTAAGATATGTCACGAATGCACTAACTAACCTACATAACTTCGTATCTTAATGATAACAAAAGTCTTCTATTGCACTTGGAGGAATAAGCTTGAATCACGTGGAAACAAATGCTTAAGATTAAATGATCAAAGGATTATAGGAGAGTATAAACTGATTTAGAATAGAAAGAAAGTGTGTGCAAAAGGTTGGAAAATCAGTAAGGAATAGTCCAGTATTTATAGGCAAACTGAGTTGCCTTTTTGTCTAGGCGGTCCCCTTAATTAGGGTGCCGGTTCCCTTAATAATTAAGGGGACCGCCCTTATAATTAAGGGGGCCGCCCAGCCCAGACGCTCCCTTTTTTGTCTTTTTTGGGGGAGGTGTTTTCTGGAACATTTCTAGCCGTTTTTAGGTAGAAAATTTGAATAAAAATATTTATTTAAATAAAACATTTCTTTTAAATCTAAAAATGTTTTGTAAAAGTTATAAAAATGTTTGTGACATTTTTATAAAAACATGTGAGGTTAAATAAAAATTCCTTTGATCATAAAATAAATTAAACATTTATTTATTCATACCTTAAGTGATTTACGTCGGGTGCAAACTTTGTTGAAGCAAACTTGAGACGTCAAGAGATGTTGTCGTATGAATGCATTGATGATTTGTGATCACAAGTAACTTAAGCACTTTATGTTATGTGTTATAAATTAAATTTTGGTCATCACCAAAACATGAAGAGAATGTATAGATTAAATATTGTAATATTTTTACCAACACTTCTAAGAAATTTCGTAGAGAAATTCATAGGAACAGTGCGCTTTGGTAATGATCACTTCGCAGCAATCACTAGATATGGAGACTGTGTTCAGGGAAACCTCATAATATGTCACGTATACTATGTTGAGGGTCTTGGACATAATATTTTCTCGGTCGGATAATTTTGTGATGGAAATATTGAAGTAGCTTTTCGTTCTAACACTTGCTACGTTCAGAATTTGGACAGTGAAGATCTAGTTATCGGTTTTCATGATTCTAATCTCTACACCATCTCCAATTCTAAAATGATAGCTTCATCTTCAGTTTGCTTAATGTCCAAAGCTACATAAACAAAATCATAGTTATGACATCGTTGACTTTCTCATCTGAATTTCGGTACCTTTAATCTTCTTACTAAACAAGATCTAATTGATGGGCTTCTGAAGTTTAAGTACGATAAAGATCATTTATGTCCATCCTGTAAGCAAGGAACGAGCAAGAAAGCGATTCTCAAACCTAAATTGGTTTCGAGTACACATTCCAAGCTTGAAGTCATATGGATTTGTGTGGGCCAATGAGGGTAGAAATTATTAACGGTAAAAGATACATTCTGGTAATTGTTGATGATTACTCCTGTTACACATGGGTGTACTTTCTTCGCACAAAGTATGAGGCTCCAGAGATGATCATTAAGTTCATAAATCAGATTCAGCAAAATATGCGGGTTCAAATTTTGAAGGTCCGATCTGATAATGGCACTGAGTTCAAAAATGAGAAACTGAGGTCTTATTATGAAAAGCTTGGCATTATGCATCAAAGTTTAATTGATCGAACGCCTTAGCAAAACGGTGTTGTCAAACAAAGAAATCGTACACTTGTCGAGACTGTACACACAATGCTTATCTTTTCAAAATCCCCAGAATTCCTATGGGCTGAAGCTTTTTCTACTGATTGCTTTACTCAAAATTGCTCCTTATTACATACAAGGTACAACAAAACTCCTAATGAGCTGGTTAAGAGTAGAAAACCCAATGTTCAATACTTTCATGTGTTCGGATCCTTGTGTTATCCAACAAATGATCGTCATGATCTTGGGAAGATGAAACCAAAGGCGGACATTGGAATCTTTAATGGTTATTTTGAATCATCAAGAGGGTTTTGAATTTACAACCACAGAACAAGAAATATTATGGAAACCATTCATGTAAAATTTGATGAGCTTACAATAGTGGCTTCTGATCGCAACAATTCAGGACCTGGTCGCAACTGCTCAAATTTTCAAGATTTATCAGAAGACTCGAATGAAACAACGTCAAAAGAAGACTTAGATAACTTGTTTGGTCCTCTGTATAAAGAATACTGTTATATATGAGACGAGTTATCCTGAATGTTAAATAATTTCGCTGCATATACTCTCAAATAATGAAAGATTCGATTCATCATCCTTTAATCATTATTGAAGAACATGAAGCTGCTCAAGTAGTATCCTCATTAGAAGAACCAATAGCTAATGAACCAACAACTCCAGTCTCGGATAATAACGCTGAGGAATCAGTTCAAGAAGACGTTGCAGACTTGACGAAAACACTTTCATAAATCCATTTTGCACTCCTATGTTAGAAGAAGCTGAGCCATCTTCAACATACCAGGATTCATAAAACATGCACAAGTTTTACCAACAACATCGCTCAACTGATAGATGGACGAAGAATCATCCAATTAAACAGGTAATTGGTTACCCTTCCAAGCTTGTAATGACAAGATGTAGACTCCAAACAGATGCTAAGATGTGCATGTATGTGTTAATAGTGAGTACTACAGAACCTAAAAACGTCAAGGAAGCTATGCTTGATCATAACTGGATAGAATAAATGCAAGATGAGCTTAACCAATTTAAAAGATTAGATGTTTAGGAACTTGCTGAAAGACCCATTGAAAGAAACATAATTGGGGTAAAATGTCTTTGGAAAAACAAGACATATGCTAAAAACATGGTTATTCGGAATAAGTCTCATTTAGTCACCAAGGGTTATCGTCAAGAAGAGGGAATAACCATTAAGGAATCGTTTGCTCTAGTTGCAGGACTCGAAGCTGTCAGAATGTTTGTGGCTTATGTGGCTAATAAAAAATTCACTATCTACTAGATGGATGTCAAGACTGCATTCCTCAATGAACCACTGAATGAAGAAGTTTTTGTCAGTCAGCCTGACTGATTTGTCAATCCAGACTTTCCTAATCACATTTATCGTCTTAAAAAAGCTCTGTATGGTCCCAAACAAGCCCCTAGAGCATGGTATGATAAGCTTTACTCATTCTTGATTGAACGTCACTTCACAAAAGGTATTGTTAATCAGACTTTGTTCATAATAAAACACAAGGATGACATTTTACTTGTTTAGATATATGTGGATGAAATCATTTTTGGTTCAACAAATCTGGTTTTCTCAAACAGATTTTCAAAACTTATGAAAAATAATTTTGAAATGTCAATTACGGGTGAGATGAAGTTCTTTCTTAGACTTTAGATTCATCAATCCCCCCGTGGAATCTTTATTAGTCAATCACAATATACTTTGGAGATTCTTAAGAAACATGGTATGGATGGGTGTGATTCCATTAGTACACCAATGGCTATTGCCAGACCGATGCATATTTATAAGGTACCTCCAACTAATCAGATAAATACTATAGTATGATTAGGGGACTTATGTATCTCACTGCAAGTCGACCAGATATTGCCTTTGCAACATTTATATATGCTCGTTATTAGGCACGCCCTACAAAAAATACCTCAAAAAGGTTAAACGGATCTTTCATTACCTGAGACAAACCTATAACATGGGTTTATGGTACTCGCAGGATTCTAGATTTTAGCTAATTGCATATTCAGATGCAGATCATGCAGGGTGTCACGATGACTGCAAAAGCACATTTGGAGGAATAAAATTTCTGAGAGACAAGCTAGTCAGTTGGTCATCTAAAAAACAAGATTATACAGCAATATCAACTGTGGAGGCTGAGTACGTATCCTTGTCTGCATGATGCGCTCAAGGCATCTGGATGAGAACGCAACTACTAGATTATGGATATCGTTACGCCAAGATTCCAATGTACTGCGATTCAAAGAACCCAATTTCCATATCTTGTAATCCAATGCAACATTCATGTACTAAACACATTGATGTGTCGTTATGAGTAGGTATTTTATGTATCAAGTTTTACTATTTATTTTATGCTGACTATACCTAAAAACAACACTCTAACAGGCAGTGTACCCGATCAGATGTAGCTTCGTTGGTAAGTAGGGTGTCGATCACTAAGAGCGAGAGCGTTAATTTCATAGTTCTCAATCATATTTTAGTTATCTAAGTTAGTTCTAAATTATTCTATTCGATGTTAAGCCTAAGTTAATGATAAAGGGGGTTTCAGCCTAAGAGACTGGCACGGTTTGTGTTATCTAACCTAGGGTTTTGATGACAAGTAAAGCAATAAACACACACAAGAAGATGAACAAACGATAGAGGAGCGGTCAAATACTAATGTAAAGGAAACATATCAACCATGAATAATCTGATAAAATGCAGATTTGTTTATTAGTGAAATGATTGACTTATCTCGAAGGGCATATCATTCCTAGACTTAGGCGGTACTTCTTCCTAAGACATAGACGCGCTAATTTTGTCACAATTAGACATATCCACATAAAGGAAGCATTTGTTGATTATAATCTATCTTAGGAGATTAATAATGGTGCTCTTACTAAACCCTAACTCAAGGAGACATTACCCACTTACTGCTTAAGGGCTCTTTATATACTAGTAGTCCACAGTCCGAGTCCTTACCAATGGAATAAGAACGTACTCGTTGATACCAGGGTCATCTTATGGCTCAACTAAGCTCACTAAACTAAAGGCAAGGATAGGTCAATATTTGTGATCTTATGATTTTAGATATATAAATTGCAATATGGAGAGCTATCTCAAAATCTTAGCCTACGCCCAAACAACACCGAAGTTGTAGCGCATTATACCTGTAGGACTAGACCCAGTTGAATGATAGGTCGCATACTTAAGCACATAAACAAGTTTAAATTGATAAACATAATCAACAATCAATGATAAATTAAGCAGTCGATATAAACAAACCAAACATTAAATCTTCATAAACATGGCTGATACCTAAAGGTATCAGCCGATAGTCATTGTAAAAATACACACGGTTTCATATATGAACGATTAAAGAAAAGAAACCTTAACCGAACGCTAATGTGGTTACGCGAAGATTACAAGAGTTTTCCTATGATCTTGAGGCTCTTTTATGACCTTCTATGCTCTTCTATTCGTCTCTTGGTCGACTTGGTAGTTTAGAGCTTCACTTGCATACCTAAAATTGAGTTTAGGGTCTTCTATTTATAGAGTCTGGAAATAGGTCGATACGCCGTATCGGGCGTGTTAGCCTCAAAATATTGAGTCGAACATGAAGTTCGTTCATTATGTATTTAAGTCTCGGTCAATTAATTAGTTAATGTTGTAATAGAATATTATCGGGAATCGGGCTCGATAGTCAAACTAATATTGTATATGTTTCGGGTTTAATCCCAAGCAAAACCCAAGCCCGAGTCCTAGTTAAATATCCCGCGCGTCACATTAAATGTGTAGGGGTATATATAGATATTTTTACTTAGAAAATATCTAACTTCTCATTTTTCTAAATAATATCTCTAGTTTCTCTCTCAACTCTCACTCTCCTCTTTCTCTCTCTAAATCAACTCACTTTCTTTATCTCTTTTCTAGTTTGATTCGTGTTGTGTTATATGAAGTGTATGTGTTAATCGGGTTCCTACAATTGGCATCAGAGCTACGTGTGGATTCGTGGTTGATTCTTGTGGTTCAACAAGATCAAATTCGTGTGTCATTGAGACAAGTCAAAAAAAAAAAAATCAAACCCGAATTTTTGTGCTTAGATGTGTGAATGTTTATGTTATTAAGCAAGATCTAGGCATAAGGTAACTAATTGTGCAAGAGAAATCAAGTTAAAAGGTCAAAAAGGGTGATTTTTAGGCGATTTTTGGTAAAAAGTCGTATAATTCGTCGTTGCGTTTTGACTAACTGGCAATTGTTCTTGGTTGCGTTTTGAATAACTAGCAATATCATTGGTTGCGTTTTGACATTGGTTGCGTTTTGCTCATTGATTGCGTTTTGGTTCATTGTGTTTTGATTGCAGGTTGCGTTTTGAAGACATGTATTGCGTTTTGATTCAAAAGTCACTGTGTTTTGTTAAAGATTGTTGCGTTTTGCTTAAATTTCGTTGCGTTTTGATTTAACTTTCAAAAAAAAAAAACAAAAAAACACGTTTAGCGACATTTTTTAAGTAAAATGAAAATTTTTCTATAGCTTTTTAACTTATTTTTACGTCAAATCTAAATTTTGGTAATAGGGTAAATTTTTTTTTCCGGGCGACACCCTTTTAGCGACACTTTTTTCGGGAAAAATTAAGTAAAATAAAATTTTTTCTATAGCATTTTTAGCTTATTTTTACACCAAATTTAGATTTTGGTAATAGGGTAATTTTTTTTCTTCATAATCCAACTGCGCCGAATTCCAAACAAACCAAAACTAAAACCATCGTGAAAGACTTAAACTGCACAAATCATTCACAACAAACAAACCATTAACTACCAACGATCATTCATTCACGGTTATCTAGTGATCTTGTAAAATCCCGTTAATCATTTGTCGGTTTTGATCATAGACGAGTAAAATCCCGTGAACGTGAATTGCATACAACCACAATTTCAATCACATCATATCCACTTAAGATCCAACAAAATCTTTCACACTTCATAATTAATAACCATTCATTCATCATGTCTACTCCAGTCAATACATCCTCAACAGATAGTCAAATGCACAACAATATCATGGCAGCTGGTTCAAAAGATCGTCCACCGATGCTTGGACCAGGAAGATATTCTCAGTGGCGTTCACGTTTTCTACGATACATTGACACTAAAGCAAACGGTGAATATCTGAGGAAATGCATATTTGATGGTCCATACAAGCTAACTAGCGTAGTAATTGAAGCTGTTGCTGCAACAGTAAATGCTCCAGCAGTACCAGAACATGACGAAGCTGAGACAGTACACAACATGTCTGAAGAGAACAAACTGTATTTTAAAGCTGAAAAGGAAGCTATTTTCTTTCTTCTAACTGGTATTGGAGATGAAATCTACTCAACTGTTGATGCATGCAACACTGCTAATGAGATGTGGACAGCCATTGAAAGACTACAACAGGGTGAATCATTGAACATTCAAGACGTCAAGACTAATCTGTTCTGGGAATTTGGGAAGTTTACTTCTCGTGATGGAGAATCCATGGAGTCTTATTACTCCCGGTTTTACAAACTGATGAATGAGTTGACAAGGAACAACTTGCAAGTTACAACAATGCAAGTGAATGTTCAATTTCTTCAACAACTTATCCGATTGGTCCAAGATGTGTGAGGTTGTCAAGCAATCTAACGAAAATAGACACATTCATTTCACATATTTTTGACATTCTGAAGCAGTATCAAAATGAAGTTAATGATATACGTGCTGAGAGAATAGCCAAAAGTGCCAATTCATTAGCACTTCTTGCTGTTGCTCAACCATACTCAGATAACTACTATCAAGCACCAAAACCTCAAAGAACAAATACAACATCATCTTCCACAAGACCAAGAAAAAAAAAATGCATCTCTAGACACAAAGGCAAACGAGATCGCCAAACCAGTTAACCTTCAATATGAGTCAGTATTGAAGAAGTCAGTGATCTCTGACCAAGGCTTCAGAGGGATAAGGATATGCAAAAGAATTTGGCACTCCTTTGCAAAGTATTTAAGAAGCTCTACAAACCTACCAACAACAACCTTCGAACTTCTTCAAACTCCAGGAACAAGACTGAAGATACTACACCAAGGTATAACAACGATATTAGTCAAGGGCGTTTGGAATCAAAAGGACAATGACAGTTGCTGGGTAGGGAAAACAGTAGGCAGTCAGGTAGTGCAATCAGAATGGGGATACAGTGTCTTTAATGCAGGGATTTTGCCACTATGCAAGGAATGCAGGATGCAAAGCGGGGTTAAAGACTACACGTATCACAAGGAAAAGATGATGATGTGCAAACAAGCTGAACACGGTGTTCCACTGCAAGCTGAGCAAGCTGATTGGCTAGCGGACACAGATGAAGAGATTGATGAACAGGAATTGGAAGCACATTACAGTTTCATGGCAAAGATTCAGGAGGTCTTACCTGAAGAATCCAGTTCTACTGATCAGCCATTGGAACAGGTACAAAACCATGATGAAAATAATGTGTTTGCAAATGAAAGACGACATTCTGAGCAACCTGAATCCATTAATGACACATATGTTTTGGAGAAGGATGATAGCAATGTCACTCCTGATTCATCAAATATATGTAATAATGATAATCAGGTTGACCAAAATGCTGCAGAATGTGTTGATGAGCGTGCTGCGCTTGCTAATTTAATTGCAAATTTAACTCTTGATACTGAGGAAAACAAAACGATTTTAAAGCAATTAAAGAAAGCAAACGCATCATTGACTCAAGAACTGAAGGAGTGCAGAACTAACCTTGATGAGACTGGTAGGGCTCTGGGGGAGGCTACTAGTTGTCGGGATAGTTGTCTGATTGCACTTCAAAACAAACAGAATGAGTTTGAGAAGTACAAAGCCTTTAATGACCGGACGATTGATTATGACATTCTTCAAACAAAGTTAAATGAAACTCTAGGACTATTAGCTCTAAAAGACATTGAAATTAAAGAAGGTTTAAAAACAAAAGCCTATGAAATTTCAGTTCTCAATCAGAAACACGATGAGTTAGTCAAAAAGAGTCTTTTAACTAAGTCACAATTTGAAGGTCAACTCAAAGAGAAAAGTAAGGTCATTTCAGATTTAAAGGTTAAGGAAGGAAGAGATATTGACAAAATGATTGAAATGGACAAACAAATTAAGTTTTTGAATGAAATTCTTTATAAACGCAATCAATCAATTCAGACCATTCATATGTTAGCACCCAAATGCGCAACATATAATGGTAGATCAACCTTTGCTAATCCTAAGTACCTCAAGATAGCTCAATCTGAAAAACCATGTTTGTATGAGATCCCATATGATACTTCTGATCATGCAAACAGATTTTGCCCCAATGGGGAAGAGACAGTGACTCTTGAAAAGGAGAGTAGATCAAAATTGAATAAAGACACAGTGAAACCATATGATTACACATATCAAAACAGTCTTTATGAAATTTTCAAACCACCATCCAAAACCTATCTTGATCAGTTGGAACGCGCTAAAGAAGTTAGGAAGACAATGTAGAGAAAAACATTTGTTAGGACAAAGCCAAACATTGCTAAAAATGTTGCCTTTCTACCCGTATCGAAATCCATTAGTAAAAGTAGACAAGCTTACAACGAAATGACAAACAACTTTAATCATTTTAGAACGATTTGTGAACAAGATTGGTCTAATCATACTAGGTGTTCTTTTCGTAACCCAACTGCTCATGATATGGAAGTTTTGATAAAATCATTATTGATGCCTCTTTCAATCAAAACTATAAATGACAGTTATTGTTTTGTTCATGAACTAAAAACGGAAATGCATGAAGACTTTGAGTACGTTAAATCCCTTGAAAAAGAGATTGACGCACTTGAATCTGAAAAGGCTGATTTTTCAAACATATATGATCTACTTCTCGAAGAGTGTGTGTTTTCTTGGTTTTCTCTCAACCACACACACAACTTCCCATTTCTTATCCTTTCTCTCTAATAAACATGACTTAATTTCTCTTTCACTTTACCATGCCTCCGGATCTTGTGTTATAAGGGTGAATCTAATGTTATCAATCTTGCCGGCTCACAACCGATGTTGCAGCCTTCTAAAAGGTCGAGGAAATTATCGAGGTAGAAATAAGACTCCTGGACAATGTTCGGCTCGCATACCAATGTGGCAGTTGTTTAAAGGACCGAGGTTTAATAATGTTGCAATAATAATAATAATAATAATAATAATAAAGCCAAATTTTGACTCCGGGGTTATCTAAAAAGGATAACCCCTAAATCATAAGAAATTAGAACCTTAATGTGGACCTTGTTCTCACCATATCGTCTCTTTAGGAAATGATTTCAAACTAATTATAGTCTAAACCGGGTTTACTTTATGTAAATAAGACATTAATTTATTCGTCACCAATAAAAATAATAAAACCCTTAGAAAATTTAGGAAATAAGGCAATGGAAAGTAGCTATGCATACACAATTAGCATTTATGAGTAGTGTTAGCATCTTAACTTGTATTTAACAATGATTTTATTTTTAAGCTTGGTTTGGGGCGGGTGAAAAATCAAGGACGATTAATTTATACTTTTAGTGTTTCTTGTTCTGTGATCCTTAAAGTTATGATATGTATAAATGATAATAAAATGGTAAAACGAAGAGCTTTTCAAAACTAGTGATTTCTTAATCCCTTTAGATGAACACTTAGCTACTTTTCAAGGTAATTAGTCTAAGGGGGTGGAAATTTTTGGTTTTCTAGGTGTGTATTTATGACATTGCGTGAGGAAACGACAATAACTTAGTATGGGGGATTTTGGTATGTGCTTAAATACACATACCTTTTACCTAATAAAACAAGCTAAAAACACCAATAATGAACAAAAATGACATAAAAATGCATTGTATATGTGTATTTTGTGATTTGTGTCTTACAGGTACGGATATTAAATAAAAGGACAAAAACGAAGCCAACACGGACAAAACCGAGCACGGGAATAAAAAGAGCACGGAAAAACCGTAGCCGAAGGCGTACCCATATTTTACGGACCAACCCGGGCCCACTTAATGGGTCGGGTCAGCCCACAATCCTATTTATATAAACCATTACCCAAAATTAAATCCATAAGTCCAAATCCATACACCATTTATCCAAAACCTAATTCCTGGCCCAAAAATATACAAGTCAAAGCCCAAACCATATATCTTAAAACCCGGTCAAAGTCAAGATCATATGAACAAGTCAATTTTACTGTTCATCATCCCTTTCCCTCTCTTTTTACCTGCAACAAATTCACACCAGGGTAAACAATCATTCATACTCGCTCTCCAACCCTTCTAGAAGCTCAATGACGCACGCAATGACAATTTTGGCAGGCCACACTGACAATCCTTTACTCTCCCATTGGCTGTGGATGCGTGGCACTAGATCCAAGGGCTCCAAATGATTAAGTGGAGAATAATTAAGATTGAAGGGCCATGATTGGTTGATGAGGAGCGTCTCAAGGGCCTAGAACCTTCACCTCTTCACTATAAATAGAGGAGGCCTCACACACAGAGGAGATGTCTAGTTTTAGCTTATTTTTGTATTAGTAGCTTATTTGTAACGTTTAGCTTATTGTATTCTCTTTTCCAATATTGTAAACCTTTCTATATTAATAAAATTACAAATTTCCTTTTAAATCTTAATGTTTTAAATTCTGTTTAACTTCAGCTTATAATGGTTTGAATATGACTTAATAAGCTCTAATAAGCTCCTAGTTAACTAATAAGCTAGATATCTATTCAGTTAAGCCTTCAAAAGCTTAACTGAATTGTTACTTCACCTTAAATCTCCCCTAAATATACCTCAGCTTATGTTGGAAGATAAGTCAGATTTGGATGGGCTTATTGGACCTTACTAGCTTGTGCAACAAACTAGAGCTTGTAGATTTGAGCTCTTAACAGAAATTCAGATCCTTGTTTAGCTGGGATCAAGGTTCACTATCCTTACTCTTTTTAGCTTAAATTCTTGTTTTAGCTTATTGTTTTGCTTATCTGCTTAATCAATGCTTATTGCTGCTTATTAGTCTTAGTTTAGCTAATTTAGTCTTAAATATTAAGTTTTCATCATTAGGATTAATGTTACTTTTGTTTTGAATCAAATTGCTTATTTCTTAGACAAATATGCTAATAAGCTTAGCTTATTACCTTGTGCTTTTTCTTTTAGAGTAATTGCTTATTTGTCCCTTAATAGCTTATATTTTAATCTGTCTTTGAAATTCATAGCTTAGTTTAATCTGTTTTTAAGCTTAAAATGATTTATATAAAACTTAAGGGGTGTTTGGCAATAGCAGTACTAACCTGAGTTAGTACTGCTGGTTTGTTTTTGGCCTTTTAGTCAGTTTTGATAAGCTCAAATTAAGCCTAAAAGTCAGTTTGTTTTAGTTTTTAAAGTTTAAGAATAAAGTTTAAGGTTCAAAGAATCCATGGTTTGAATCTGTGGTTTTCTAGTTTGATAACCAAGCTTTGATAACCAAGCCTCAAGGCTGTTTTAGCTTATTTACTTTTCCCTTTAGCTTATTAAATCCAAAAAGCCAAAACAGTTTTCCTCCTAAGTCATTAGTTAGATTTCTTTTAAACTGTCACTTTTAAAGTGCTTTTCATAGCTTATTTTTAAGTTTTTCAAAAAGCCCTTTTATTAAAAGTGCTTATTTTAGTGTCAAAAAGCCTTTTTAAAAATTAAATTTGCAAAATAAAAATGTTAGGCCGTATAGGGAAGTCTTAGTTTTCAAACCCGAGACCTCTACCTTAACTGCCTAACATTTTAGCACACGCTTCACTACCAACTGCCATTGAGACTTTTTCGTTTATTACCTTACAACATTTAATTAATGTGGTATCTTTTTCAGTTTAAGCTTATTTGCTTATTTTCTT
>BQNB010068386.1:0-33860 GCA_026074375.1 Tanacetum coccineum | reverse complement strand
CAGTCAATAAAAAGAATAATAGGATCTCACAAACACCAAGTAGCAACATGAAGAATAAAGTAAAAGTCCAACTTAGGAGATCTAATTTAAGTTCTAATAAAAAGAATCGTGTTAAAGATCCTATTTGTGATGCAAATGTTAAGCATACTATGTTAAATGCGAATTCTGAGTTAATTTGTGTTAAATGTAAACAATATATGTTTGGTGCAAATCATGATGCGTGTTTCCTTGATTTTGTGAATGATGTGAATGTGCGCTCTAAATCTAAGTCTGCTAAGCAAAGCCAACAACATAATATTTGGAAACCTACAGGTAAAGTGTTCACTAAAGTAGGATATAAGTGGAAACCAACGAGAATACTTTTCACTTTAGTTGGTAACTCATGCCCTTTAACTAGGATCACTTCAACTAAAGTAGTGCCCCATTAAGGAAACCACTTCTCATTCAGTAGAAACACAAAAACCAGAGATTAAAGTCTATAGCAGGAGACCCAAACAAGTAAAATTTGTAGGTTCGAGTAAAAAAGCTATGTTTATAGAATCTAAGATTGCTAACAACTCAGAACCCAATCATTCGTGGGGATCTAATGCTACAGATGTTTCATTTTCTTCTCTTGTCAATGACAGGTTGTCTAGATCGTTCTCTGGTATCTGGATTCCGGATGCTCAAAACATATGATAGGAAACCGCTCTTAGCTCATGAACTTCGTTAGTAAATTTCTAGGAACTGTTTGATTCGGAAACGACCAGATTGCAAAGATTATGGGTTATGGTGATTATCAGCTAGGTAATGTAACTATCTCACGGGTATATTATGTAGAGGGTCTCGGACATAACTTGTTTTTTGTTGGACAATTTTGTGACTCGGATCTTGAAGTTCCTTTTCGGAAAAACACTTGCTTTATTTGGAATTTAGACGGTGTTGATCTACTTTCAGGATCCAGAGACACAAACTTGTACACATTTTCTCTTGATGACATGCTAAAGACTTCTCTGATCTGTCTACTATCAAAAGCTTCAAAGACTAAGAGTTGGTTATGGCACTGTCGGTTATCTCATCTCAACTTCGGTACTCTAAATAAGCTAGTCAAAGACGGTCTTGCACGAGGCATTCTAAATCTTAAATTTAAGAAAAATCATTTGTGTTCAACATGTACATTAGGCAAAAGCAAGAAATCCTCTCATCAACCTAAACCTGAAGACACTAACCAAGAGAAACTCTATCTTCTGCATATGGCTCTTTGTGGCCTGATGCGTCTGGAGAGCATTTATAGGAAAAATTATATCCTGGTGATTGTAAATGATTACTCACGATTTACTTGGGTCAAATTTCTAAGATTAAAGGATGAAGCTCTTGACGCTATCATTAAATGCATCAAAAATATTCAAGTTCGTTTGAATGCCACAGTCTGTAATGTTAGAACAGATAATGGATCTGAATTTGTAAATCATACTCTTTGAGAATTTTATGAAAATGTCGGCATCTCGCATCAAACATCTGTTGCTCTCACTTCACAACAGAACGGCGTTGTCGAAAGACGAAACCGAGCTCTAGTGGAAGCTGCTCATACAATGTTGATATTTTCAAAAGCTTTATTATTTCGATGGGCCAAAGCAATCAATACATCTTCTTATACCCAAAACAGTTTCCTGATCCGTCTCCGATTCAACAAAACTCCATATGAGCTGATGCACGACAAGAAGCCAGATTTATAGTATCTTCATGTCTTTGGTTCACTCTGTTATCCGACAAATGAAAGTGAAGATTTGCGTAAACTAAACGCAAAGGCCGATATTGGTATTTTTGTTGGTTAAAAGAAAGCTTTCAGAATCTATAACAGGAGAACCCAGAAAATTATGGAAACTATTCATGTAACGTTTGATGAGCTGACAACAATGGCTTCTGAACAATTCAGTTCAGGACCCGGGCTTTAATTAATGACTCCTGCAACATTCAGTTTAGGACTTGTACCAAACCCTATTCCTCAACAACCTTTTAATCCACCAACTAGAAATAATTGGGATCGTTTGTTCCAACCTATGTTCGATGAATACTTTAATACTCTATCAAGTGTTGTTTCTCCAGTTCCAGTAGCTGGTGCACCAAGAGCTGTTGAAATAGCCGCTACACCTTCATCAACTACCATTGATCAAGATGCACCTTCATCAAGTACTTCATCAACTAACCAACAAGAACAATCCTCAATCATCTCATAAGGAGTTGAAGAACCGATACCAAATGCACACTTTGACGATCCATGTCATGAACCTCTTCATGATGTTTCTACTTTACAAGAATCATCGTCAAATGTGTAGTCCTCTCACTCTCCATTAGAACTAATTGGTAAATGGACTAAGGATCATCCATTAGCAAACGTGATTGGTAACTTATCTCGACCAGTCTCTACTAGAAAGCAACTCGAAACTGATGCTATGTGGTGTTACTTTGATGCCTTCCTAACTTCTGTAGAACCAAAGAACTTCAAAGAAGCTATGCTCGAATCCTCATGGATTGAGGCGATGCAAGAAGAAATTCATGAATTTGAAAGACTACAAGTTTGGGAATTGGTACCTTGTCCAGATAAAGTAATGTTGATCAAATTGAAGTGGATCTTCAAGGTCAAGACAGATGAATTTGGCGGGGTACTCAAGAACAAGGCTAGATTGGTTGCTCAAGGATTCAGGCAAGAGGAGGGAATCGAATTTGAGGAATCATTTGCACCGGTTGCAAGAATAGAGGCCATCCGTAACTTCGTAGCAAATGTCGCCAACAAGAATATAACGATCTACCAGATGGATGTCAAAACGGCTTTCTTAAATGGCGAGCTCAAAGAAGAGGTCTACGTTTCCCAACCAGAAGGATTTGTTGATCAGGATAACCATCACATGTGCACAAGCTCAAAAAGGCCCTTTACGGTCTCAAACAAGCACCACGTGCATGGTACGACATGCTGTCAAGTTTCCTCATCTCACAACATTTCTCTAAAGGTGCAGTCGGTCCAACACTCTTCACAAGGAAAGCAGGATACGACTTATTACTGATACAAATTTATGTCGACGATATAATATTTGCATCAACCAATACTGCTATGTGTGATGAGCTTGCTAATCTTATGACCACTAAGTTCAAGATGTCGATGATGGGGCAAATGTCATTCTTTTTAGGATTACAAATTTCTTAAAGTCCCAGAGGCATCTTTATAAACCAATCAAAATATGCTTCTAAAATTATTAAAAAATATGGTATGCTCACTAGTGATTCTGTAGACACACCTATGGTGGAAAAGAATAAACTGGATGCAGATCTATAAGGGACACCAGTTGATGCTACACATTACTGTGGCATGATTGGGTCCCTCATGTATCTGACATCTAGTAGACCCGACCTTATTTATGCAGCCTGCTTATGTGCTCGGTATCAGGCAAAGCCTACCAAAAAGCTCTTATATGCGGTTAAGCGGATCTTTCGATACCTAAAGGGAACCATTCACATGGGTCTCTGGTACTTGAAGGATACCGGTATGTCACTAACAGTATATTCAGACGCAGATCACGCGGGGTGTCAGGACACTAGACGTAGTACATCAGGAAGTGCTCAATTCTTAGGTGATAAACTTGTTAGCTGGTCTTGCAAGAAGAAAAAGAGCATTTCAATCTCGAGATAGAGGCTAAATATATTCCCTTATCTGGGTGTTGTGCTCAAATCCTTTAGATGAGATCACAGCTAACAGACTATGGGTTTAAATTCAATAAGATTCCTTTATATTGCGACAACAAAAGTGCTATTGCTCTATGCTGCAACAACGTTCAACACTCTAGAGCCAAGCATATTGCTGTACGGCACCACTTCATTAAAGAGCAAGTGGAGAATAGAATAGTGGAACTATACTTTGTCCGGACCGAATATCAACTGGCGGATATTTTCACCAAACCTTTACCGCGAGAAAGATTCGAATTCTTGATCGAAAAGCTTGGTATGAAAAGCATGTCGCCTGAAACGCTAAAGAGTCTGGTAGAGGAAGAGGACGAGTAATGGTGGCAACTCGTGGTTTATCCTGTGTATCATATGTATATAAGAAAATATAAAAACCAAAAAGATTTTTTCATTTTATATAAATTTTTCAAAAAAGAAAATATAAAAATATAAAATCAGAAAAGAAAATAGAAAATTAAAAAAATTAGAAAAATACAAAAATAGGTTTTCATGACATGTCTTCTGAAAATCGATAACATTTACGGCCTTAGAAATGTCATTCAATAATGATACGAGGCTGTAAATGAAGTTCGAGTAGAAGTTCAAAATGTTTTAAAACATGTCATATGGCTTGCTATTATTTCAGATAGCAACCCTGGTCATCAACTTAAAGGCAAATATTTTGACAAAAAGAAAACTTGACCTCACAATGAGAAATTAATTTTTCTCAGCTATGAATTACTTTATATTCATACAAAGGCTTGTGTTTACTTTGCAACACAACCCGTGCTTCCTATTTACAATAAATATACGTGTCAGTGCATTTATTTGTCAAAATAAGAGAAATCTTATTTTTTAAGGTGTTGATTTTAAAATGAATTTAATCATCTCAAAGTTTCATCAGAAAATGATTTTTCAAGGCATTTGACCACTCAATCAATGTCTACAGCTCTTTAAATAGAAAACGGGACATTATTTGAGGGGGAGAAAATGTCAAATAATCTTCTTCAAAAATCATCATGTGATAAAAGGAAAAGGGTTTTAAATAATAACGGATTAATATTTAAAGGAGAGTTAATTAAATTTAACTCATTTGGGCTTTATATGTTATGTATTTATGCCTTTAGGGACTTGATAATAAATCTTAAGGCTTAGCTTAGTTTTGCAAAACATTTAGGGACTATTTGTGCCAAAATGAAACTTGTATATGCCTTAGGAAAGTTGTTATAAGAAATTAGAAGGATAGTGAAACTTAAGGGGGTGAATGTGTTAAAACCTCAAAGATTTCAAACAAACACCCCCTACCCGTCACTCTCATTCATGTCACATACAAACACACCCTTTCCCTCTCTTTGAAATCATCCCAATCAAGAACAGCCTCAATTTGTGATTTTCAATCCTTAAGGTATACTAGAAAAGTGTTTCTTATACTCCCAACATCATGTAATCAATAGGAATTAGCTTAAATCTCACTAGTTTGATCAAAAACCCTATAAATTGGTCTAGGGTTCTTCAAAGATAAAAGTAGGGTAAATATTGAATTGATTGAGGGTTTTTAATCTCTAAGGGATATAGAACACTAGGTTAAAATAGTTTTGAATGGGGTTAACAAATGAATGCGTTTTGTGTGATTCTTGAGTTAAAAATTGAGAAAACATGGGAAAAACACTAAAAAGTTCTTGGGTTTATGTTTGTTTGAGTTATAATGATCCTTTGTGAGTCATAGAGTATGCTTAAACAAGATCTAATATCAAAACTTAATTATCTTGGGTTTAAAGGTTCGTTTGGGTCGAAAATGGTAAAACATTGAAATTTTATGGTTAATTCGTGTTAAAATGGGTTCATAAGTTATTTATGGTTGCTAAAGGTCATGCTTAGAATGATTTAGACTCTTAATAAGGATGTTTTTGTTTGCCTAAACCTTTGCCTAGGCGAATTATACACTTTATATGCTTGGGCGAACTATACATCATGTACACTAGGCGAAGTATACCATGGCCTAGGCGAATTATACATCATGTACACTAAGCAAAGTATACCAATGGCCTAGATGAACTATACATCAGGCGAAGTATACCAATAACCTTGGGCGAACTATACACTAGGCGAACTATACCTACAGTTGTACTCGACGAATTATACGAACTACACTAGGCTACTTATACATAACACATCAAGCGAACTATACACTGAAAATTAACTTTGGGCGAATTATACATTACAACAAGGTGAATTATACATCTTTTATAGGCAAAATATAATCTGATTTAATTAAATGCCTAATTATGTGTACCTAATCCCTAGTTGAAATTCACAACATGCATCTAAAATCAATCTTCATGAACCAAATGTCACTCAGTAAAGTACATATCTATTTGTTTGTATATATAAACCGTGTTTGACAAATCTTAGCAGATCCAAGACTACTACTGCCGCTCAACAAGTTGCTCTTGATAATGCCTTGCTACCTCTTGAGAATCGAGTCGAGATTGGAAAATGCAACCTGAGAATTGATCCTGCAAAGACTTAGAAAGAACCCACCTATTAAGTTTTCTTGGACACTCTTGCACTCACCACTTGCTATCCTGCTTTCCTTATCACTACAGACATTTCAGAGATATATATGCATAAGTTTTGGTTCACCATCAACAAGCATGATTCATCTTATAGGTTCAAGATTGGCAAGAAAAGGTTCACTCTTAATATGGAAGTGTTAAGAGAGATCTTCCAGATCTGTCCTAGACTTCTAAATCAAGAATTTGATGCACTTCCCTCAGATGAAGAAATTGTCTCCTTCATCAAGGAACTTGGACACAAAGGTGACATTAAATCTATCTCTGATGCGGTTGTTGATCATATGCACCAACCATGGAGAACCTTTACCTCCATCATTAATAAGTGCTTATCTGGGAAAATAACTGGTCTTGACAAGATACGTCTGTTAAGAGCTCAAATTTTTTGGGGAATGTACTACAAAAAGAATGTTGACTTTGTTGAACTACTTTGGGAAGACTTTGTATTCAAATTGACAACACAGACACAAAGAAACAAGAAAAGATGTATTATCCCAAATTCACAAAGGCTGTCATCCACCATTTCATCACCAAAGATAAAACAATCTCCATGAGGAACAGATTGTTCATGCATACAGCTCGGGATGACTGTGTTTTAAATACTATGAGATTTGTCTCCAAATCTGAAGACTGTCAAGTAAATGGAGCACTACTTCCTAAAGTAATGACAAATTATAAGATGTGGAATTCTCGTTCTTACAAGGCTTATCTTGTATATGCTACTAGATCTGCAACTCCAAAGAAAGAAAGAAAGTTCAAGAAACCTTTTTCTCCTTTGAAGAAAAGAACTCTTGTCATAGTGGAAGAAGAAGAGCCTAAACCTGCTAAGAAAGGTATACCTTCTAAGAAGCCTTCGAGAAAATAGTCTACTGGTGTACAAATCTTAGACACTCTTGGTGTGTCTGTGTCAAAGAAGAAGGCACCAGCAACAACTGGTAAAAGCAAGGGAATAGACTTGTTGTCTGAAGCTGCTTTACTAGAAGAGGCTCAGGTAAAGAAAGTTCTCAAGAAAAGCAAACGGGAAACAACTATCCATCAAGCAGGTGGCTCAGGTGATGGAATTGGTTCTGAACTAGGGGTTCTTGATAAGCCAAAAGGCAAAACTGTTAACACAAATGAAGGAACTGGTTTAAAACCAAGGGTTCCTGATGTGTCCAAAACTGATTCTTCTGAAAGTGAGTATGAATATTGGGGTGATAGTAGTGATGAAGCCAATGTACAAAGTGATGATGAAGATTTTCAAGAGAGTGATGATGAACCTCAACAAGCTGATGATGAAAGAACTGATTCTGAGAATCAAGAGACAAATGATGATGAAGAAGAGTCTGATGATGAGTTTTTACATACTCCTCCAAACTATGTACCAACTGATGATGAAACAAATGGAAAAGAAAAAAAAAAACAAAATTTGAAAAAAATCCTCCCATGATTTGATGAAGAAAAGTATGACAGGATTGATAAAGAGTATTTGTGATGGTGATGTCAACATTCATTTGACATAATGCTGATCAATGATGAATAAGATGAATGAGATCAGATATGACAGTTGCTGCACATGTACAGGTTGAGCAGACACAAGAATAAACCACGAGTGTACAGGAAGAAAGTGGTCCAAAAATGGCAAGTATTCAATGTCGGTATGTGGTACAAGCAACAACAACTGCTACTCTTGCCATACAGAATGCTACTACTGAGGTACCTCTATTTAGTTCAAGTCACTCTATTCATCTTACTATACTAGTGCATTCCTCAACCTTGAGAATCTCCAGTGTACTAAAACAGAAGTGTTTTATATGATGGACATTAATGTTCAATATGAAGTTCTACGTACTTCACCACTTCTCACCATCCCTGTTTCTGTAATCCCTAAACACACTGTTTTCCATCCATCTGAAACAGTCATAATTGTTCCAGCACTAACCATTTCTTCACTCCTTTCCTCTCTCTACCATGTACTTCAACAAATAACACCAATCCCAACACCAACAAACACAAAAGCTACAACCTCAACCATTGCAGTTCCTGAATCTGAAACCCTCTCTACTATCCATCAAAGAATTCCTGATTTGGAGAAGGATGTAAAAGAGCTTAAGAATGTTAATAACTCTTCAGAACTCCTTTCAGCAATCAAATCTGAAGTCCCAAATGCCGTCAAAGAGTACCTTAGAACAAGTCTGGATGATACTCTCTATAAGGTGCTTCGGAAACACTCAACTGATATAGCTAATGAACACTCAGTTCCAGCTGAAATTGTAGAGAGACTCAGGCAGCAATATGTACCTCAGAGAAGGACTAATGACATTCAGATAATCAAGATGAAGCATGCAAGAAAGCAACAAGTTCCTAAAGAAACTATCACCTCATCTGATATTGCTGCACTTGAAGAATTTAATCAGAAAACTACCTTGTTTAACACAATGACTAACTCCAAGTCATTCAGCAAAAGTCCTAAGCATAGAGCTTTATATCATGCCCTCATGGAGTTAATTCTTGAGGATGAAGGTGTTGCTGATAAATTGAAAAAGAGGAAACCAGATGACACTTATCAAGATGAAGGCCCTACTACTGCATCAAACTGAGGGTTAAAGAGACAAAGGACAAGCAAAGGAACTGAAACCTCTAAGAAGACGTCTATTTCAAAGGACTCTTCTAAAGGAAAATCTCCATCCACCTCTTCAAAGTCTTCTAAATCTGGCAAGTCTGTAAAAGATCAAGTTAAAGAACTAATCTTTGTGTAAGACTCTGATTATGCTACACATGAGATGTTGAGTTTGACAATGATGATATGTCAATGGATCAAGGAGAAGACTTGGGTTAAACTGATGAACAACCCAACGATGAGGATGTTCCCAAATATGACTGGTACAAAAAGTCCAAAAGTGACACCTCTCCTGATCCTAAATGGAATGAAGGCAAATTAGTTGATGACGGGCCAGAACAAAGTTGGCTCAATGATATGGCCAAAGCTACAAAACCTCCTCTTACCTTTGATGAGCTGAAGCACACTCTAATCGACATCTCTGTCTTTGCAATGAACCATCTCAAGATCGAAGATCTTACAAAAGAACATCTTGTAGGACCGGTTTACAATTTGCTGAAAGGAACGTGCAAAAGTTATGTAGAGTTAGACTACACTATGGAAGAATGCTATCGTGCTTTATCTAAACAACTTGACTGGAACAATCCTAAAGGTCATCGTTGTCCCTATGATCTTATCAAACCTCTACCTGTACAAATGACGTCTCAAGGTCGTCAAATTATCCAAGCCGACTTCTTCTTTAACAATGACTTGGAATATTTAAGAGGACAAAGCAATGACAAGAAATACACAGCCTCTACGACAAAGTCTAAAACTACAAGGTATGAGTTACAGGGCATTGAAGACATGATTCCTAACCTATGGAGTCCGATAAAGGTTGTTTATGACAGATACGCTCTTTTGGGAATTTCTAACTGGCGTACCAAACGTCAGAATTTCTATGGTTATACGTCCAAGCACGATGTTTATTCGACCAAGAGGATTCTGAGCGTTATCAGTGTTAAGGTGAACGAGTGGTACATGTATGGTCACTTGGAGGAAATTATTGTTAAAAGAGCAGATCAACAACTATACACTTTCAAGGAAGGTGATTTCAAGAGACAATGTCTAAACGACATTGAAGACATACTACTTCTCATTATTCAAAACAAACTTAACAACCTTGATGGAAATGTCGTAGTTTACTTGGCAGCGAGCTTATGTATGTTTGCAAGAAGGACGATTATTCAGGCAAGGGTTGAAGACCTTCAACTAAGGGTAAAAAGTTTCCAGAAGAAGCTTAACCTCACCAAGCCAAGAACTTGAGATGTGGATATGTCCCGCAGACCAGCGTACACCACTTTTTCAGACCCTTAAGGTGTGATCTATGAAGACATGCTGAAACGAAAGAGATTCATGGGTACTGATGAGCTTTACAAGTTCAGTGACGGCACTCTTATTTTAGTTCATGACACTCTCGCTCAAATGCTTCACGAGTTACACTTGGGGTATAACAAAGCCATGAGGAGGAGGCAATGGACCAGATTGGATCAGCAAAGGACCCGCATCATGATCAAAGCCATCAATCAAAAGCTGCTGGATAGAAGAATCATGAGGAGCTTGGAAAAGTTCGTTGGTGGTAGAGAATATGGGGAAGACCTTCTACTGCTTCAGCGGACAATATGACTTTGTCATATCTTGTTCTACTCTTTAAAGGTCATTCTCTCGTATTTATAAATCTTGTGAATATGTAAATAAGTAGTGTAAGACTAAAAATAGGCATATATAGTGTTTGAGTATGAATTTTCAAGAATTTTTTAGTAAATTCAAAAAATTTCAAATTAACGTACTCAAACACCATATAATACCTTTAGAAATTAAGGGGAGCATTAAAATGTTCATAATAAGGCTTATTATATATAATCAGAACATTTTTCTCCCCAAATAATTTTTATATATATTTGAATCAATTGATATCCAAAATATCAAAAGATTTGACATTTTTAATAAGGGGAGAAAATGTGATTAAAATATATATAACTTGTGAAATGTGATCTGAATGACTCTAGTGCAGCTCTTCCCTCGTATTTAGCAAAACAATATTCGTTATCGATTGCACATAAGTAGGGGCAATTTGGAAAGTTAAAAAACCATCAAGGTACCAAAATGTTTTTTGATTTATATCACAATTACCTTGATCCGATGTTTTTCAAATAGTGTTAAGGCTGAGAAACAATACCAAGACCGAAGCAGTATATTTAATTAATTGGAGTTATAAGGTGTTTAGGATATGTAGGATCATCTCTCACGATCTAGCAGAACCAGAGGAAATCTACTCAGAAGGACAATCCCATGTTAGAAAAGAAGTCCATAGGTAGATAAGAAGGAGAAAATTAGAAAAGGGAAAAATGCTTACTAAGATATAAGCTAAACACGGAACAACCAACAAGGTGTTAGGATGAAGTCTTGGTAAGCATAGAAGGATTGAAAGAATGAAAAAAAAAGTTAAGATAAAGGGTGAAAAGAAAGAAGCCCTCCTTACACTTAGGCAGAAACCGGGTCAATACATATGCTATCAAAAACACTAAGATGTTGTTTGGTATTAAAGATAGTCATCATGGACCCAATGATGCAATGCACAACCCTCCCTAGCCACTCAAAGTCTCTCTAAAGACTCTTGTTTCATTTCTTCATAGATAATACACGAACATTTACTATCGACTTTCTCACCCGAAGATTAGTTGGTAATTGAAAAAAGAGCGCAGATCAGCACCAGCCTCCGATTACAAACAAGTGTCCACACTTTTGAGTCTAGAGCCATAAAAAGATCATCAATAAATATCAGTAGGACACAATTCCAATATATTTGTTGCTCACACACTGTGAAAACAAGTAATATCTTAAGAGTCCTACACATTATCCTTGTAGTATTGCTAGAACATTAGAGTGATACTTAAGTATTCACAATGACGATGGAAATCCTTCCAAAGCCAACATCAAACAAGCTCTGCGGTAGGTGACTTGTGAGATCCTATATGGATCAAAATTGTGACATTAGATATCGATTCGGTCCAGAATATGAATTGATGATTGATGAATTTTGAAATACATAAAACTCTCGATGTGTTGCAAAATTACTTTAGCAAGTGACACGTCGATTGATTTTCAAATCAATTTTTGATTCAATCGGTGAGACTTTGTATTACTAGTTCACTCATACCGTGTTGTCTGCTTTGAGACGCTTTGGTAATGAAAACGACTAGTGCAGCTGTGAAACCCTAACAAGGAGATTCTTAGGAATTCTACCTAATCACAGGTAATATTTATACTGATTAACGGGAAACCGTGGTTATTACAACCATATTCAATGAAGTGACAAAGACACTTTCGTCCATATATATTGTTTATCACTAACCCATTCATGCAGGTAATCCTGATGGTGAACGCAGCTGGTTCAAGACAAGTCAAGATTGATAGGCACATGCTCATACTCAATCGACATATGTAAAGACATTATGAAAGCTCAAGTACATGTTTCAAGACTTTTGCTACTCTTATACTGCATGTCCTTCTTGAAGCGACGAAGTGTTAAAGTTCAAGAACTTCAAGAAATATGCTTTATTCAAGATTTCAAGTTAAAGATCAAGTATAGTATGAGCATGTCGGTCCGAAGGCCACAAGTACACAAGATGGCAAAAGATCACAAGATGATGATTTGAGATTATGTTTGGCTGATGATTTCAAAGAAGCTCAAGTTCACATGCAAGTCAAGCTAAAAGGAACAAGCTCAAGCCTAAAGTCTAAAGATCACTACGCATATCACAAGCTGAAAGATAAAAATTCAAGACCTCGAACAAAAACCAAAGACATTCGTAGAATGTAAAGCTTGATATTTTTTGTAAAAGGATGTGACCTCCCTTAGGGAGAGATTGTTAGAAATCGAGAAAAGACTCGGTCACACCTAATATATGTAGCTCGTTGGTCTTAGATAGTTTTTGGAACCTTAAATAGGTAAAAGGGCCAAAGCCCATGAAAAGCCCATGAAAGGGTCCATGGTCGGTCGCTAATAGGAGTATAAGTACCCTCTCCATAGCTTGGAGAGGGTGTTGGTTGGGTTTAATTCACACTAGTTTCTAATCTAATATTTCCTGCCCTTTCCTTTCTCTCTCTAGAAACCCTCATCCCATTCCTTTCTCTCTCTAGTTTCTTGTTGATTGGTTAAGTGGTTAGATAATATACGTATTCTACATATATATGTAAGATGATCAAAGTACGTAAAACATGTAGACTAAACGTAGTCGAAATTCAGGTTCGTATTTAATGTATGTTTAACGATGTACGACACTTGGAATTAACCAATCCGGTACCCAATAGAAATTTTAATTTAGCAAAATAAAAATAAAAATATATAGTAAATGTACGAGGTTAAAAATAACCTAAAAATATGGATCGTTGCTATAACACCCAGTGTTTTCAGGTCATTTACGACGTCATTTATTTCACTATTTATTTTTAGTCTCATACGCGTTTGCTTTTAATTTTAATTGTTAAGTTAAATCGTGTAAGCTAAAAATTAACCTTTAACGTAAACGGGCATCAAACAATTAAAGTTTACGTCAAGAAAGTATTAGATAATTATTTGGAAGATAATTAATAACTTTGCACATTTTATTTTTATTGGTTACGTAAAGTGTTTACGTTTCGCGATAAAATACATTTAGGCATACTCGGAACCACCAAAACTTTTCTACGCTTCAACAAATACCCATTATTATACCCAATACTCAAAGTTTTATAAAAATTCACCTATGTTATTCATGTTGGCCGAATTATACATAAAATAAATAAACCAAAACATACACATTACAAGTATTCAAGTCTACACTTAATCTATATACATTTAAACTACAAGTATTGCAAAAATATCAACACAAGATATCAAAAATCACCTGTAACCACTATTCCCCCTTGCAATTTTTGGATGAATAAGGACCCTTTAGGGACAATTGCGCATACAAAAAACTTACCAAGCTTTTGTACAACACTAACTCATATGGCTAGCTCTGACTATAGAAATGACCAAAGTCCTCCTTAAATCCCACTCCATTATTCAACTTGACCAAAGACTTTCCTAATAGTATAGTTGACTCTCTACTTGTGTATATTACAGTCTTGTGACTAGATACAAATCAACACAAACAACACTCATTTTACTTATAAGCAAAAAGTTCACAAGTATCTCTTTGTGCTTCTCTCCTACCCACGGCTAACATACAACATCAATACACAATCTATACAATTTTATTTACCACATATTCAAGTATTTTAACATCATATCTAAGGTATCCTAAGGTATATTGAAGGCTTGGCTTAGTGATTAAAAGGTTTAAACAAGAAAGTGCAAGATTAGGGTTTTCTTTGGAATTAAGGTTTCTTAAGTCTGGAACATGGGTTTATATCTAAACTAGGGTTTAGATCTTGTTGTTGATCATCCTACTTCATATTAAGGTTAGATAAAAACCCTACACTCTTTACATTTATGATTTTATGTGTATATGATGTTTATATAGTAAATCACCATCTAGGAAACATATTAACATGTAAAATGGATTTTTACTCTTGTTCATGGTTTGATAAACTTTGTCATATGTTATATGGATGTTAAATACATGTTGGAATGGAAGTATAAGTATTATACAAGTATTGGTTAATTTATAAAAAGTGTATATAAACTGGTTACGTTAATAAGTTTTATAATAAAAGTGATGTGAGGACTTGTTATCATGGACATTTCTTGGACAAATGATAGACTAAAGGACCTAACATATATGAGACTTGTGAAATAAAGGGTTGTAAAGGACTTGTAGCAAATTATCTAAGCTAAAAAGTTATAAAAACAAGTTTAAACACATTTTTAACAAAAAGATCAAAAGGTTATGTTTTAATTCGAAATAAAAGTATTTATTTTAAATTTTTAATAAAATACAACTGTTATCACACGGATCGTAGGCATATAAAGAACTCGAAAAACCGAGCTATAATGAAGAAATGCTATTTGCAAGTTTATATAAATTAAATATATAAAAAATACATTAAAATAATAATTTTTTTTTTTTTATAAAAATACTGTTCCCATCAGATCCTTTGAGGAAAAAACAGAATAAAAACTTTTAATTACGAAGACGAGCTTGAAAGAATCACTAAAATCGAGTTAAATCGAATAAGATATGACGTTTGACGAGTTTACAAATAATTAAGTTATACAAATAATTTATAAAAGTGCATGAACAGTAAAAAGTACTGTTCATCAGAGGGTTGAAAATACAAAAATGTAATATTTTGATAACTCTTCTTAATACAAGCGTGGACGTAAAGAACGTACAAAACGGACTTAAAACAAGAAAGTTACGCCATTTTTACTAACGTGGTATTTATAAACATTTTAACTTTATAAATATGATTTCACAAATACAATTAGATGGTGATGTATTAGATGGTGATGTAGCTATATAGAATTATATGTGGTATTAGTTAATCAAAGTGCTTAGTACTTATACGACCTATATTTAATTAGGTTGCATTCGGTCATTATTGTGACGCATTTTCTGTTATACTTGGATTATTCATTCACTCGAGGTGAGTTCATAGCCCCACGTTTTACATTTATAATGATTTACAAGTTTTGGGGTGAGAAACATATGCATGTTTTACAATTGGACGCAAGTGGACATTTTACATTACGATTACGTGTTTGCCTAAGTAGCGATAACCCTCTGAGCCCATTATCATGAACTGTCAATTACTTGTTGTGAGCGCGAATGTTATAAATAGATCTATTTGGGATTGACATCCCCGTTCGGGTGAGTCATGCTCACTGTGCCGGTATGCCGGACAACGAACGTATACCATGTCGGACATAGGATGTTGCGGGTTAGAACATCATCACGGGCAATGTTGGCAATTTATATTGCAATTCATACATGTCGAGCTTCAGTGTCATGAGCTTAGGGAAACGTAATCACATTTTATGATGTTTGCATCTGTTGCATTATCATGGGGAAATCTTGCGGTCCTACATTATACATTTTACAAACCTATGAATTCACCAACATTATTGTTGACGTTTTAAGCAATGTTTTCTCAGGAGATCAATGAGGTGCAAGACCAGGGATACATTGGTGGTCGTTATTTTGGAAGTCATATGCATAAAAGATTTGGTTGCATTACATTTTGGGGATATATCTGTTATGGACTAAAATCTTTGTATTTTGAACAATGAACAAGCGAAGTTTCGGACTTATGTAACAACAATTTGTTAAATCCAATGTATCAGTTTTAAACGACTTTAAATGGTCATTCTTATATATATCTTGTGCTGTTGATCTATGAAGTACCACCCCCAGACCCATATTCCGCTGCGGCCCAATTTGGGGGTGTTACAGATTGGTATCAAGAGCCAAGGTTATAGAGAACCAGGTCAAATATTTTGCTGGACTATAACCGTTTTCAAACACTGCATTCATACAAAGGGATTTTTCACGAGACATACATACACTAGTGTTGCATTAGTTGGTTAGACTAGATGCATTCATGATTGATATACGTGTTTATAATATACTATGTATATTACTATAAGAGTCTTATATTAATACTTATATAAGCTACTTTTGATTTTCAGATATTATCATGTCAGATTCGGAGGATTCCACAGTCACCTACACGGTGGTATCCAGTCCATTTAAGGGTTTGTCAGACATAGGATCTTCATGAGTCGATGGACCACCCATGATGCCAGAGGATCTATGTGCATACGTGGTGGCCGCTTTTCAGGCTCCGCTGTAACACCCCCAAAATGGGTCGCATCGGAATATGGGTTGGAGAGTGTTACTTCATAGATCAATAGCACGAGATATGAGAACGACCTCTATATGAGTCGTTTAAAATTGATACATTGGATTAAATAGACTTGTTTGTTACAATAGCCCGAAGCTTAAATAGTTCATCCATGAAAAGTAAAGATTTTAAGACATAACAAATATTCCCAAAATGTAATGCATCGGACAACTTGTAATCGATAAGAGAAGAAGATTGAACGTTAAAAGCAGTAGATTCCCCAATTTGATTGGGTTTCGATTTGTTAGAAATCCTAAATTTTATAATCTTTGATTTACTACTCGAATCTATAGATTTTGTTGCTTTAGCTCTCCTACTGTAAACCTTAATTCCTTAAGTTGGTATAAGAACTGATTTGATAGTGGTTTCCTTAAGAGGTACTACTTTAGTGGAGGTGAACCTAGTTAAAGGGCATTTATTTCCAACTATAGTGAAGGTTCGTCTGGTAGGTTTCCATTTATAACCAATTTTAGTGTACACTTAACCTATAGGTTTTCATATTTGCGTCTTATGTTTTTGCTTAGCAGGTTTAGATTTAAACAACATATTCACATCATGAACATAATCAAGAACACATTTATCATGATTCGCATCAAACAAGCATTGATTACAGATAGCACAAACATATTTAGAATTCACATTTAACATATATTGCATGACATAAGCATTACATTCAGTTTTGGCAACACAATTCTTTTTATTCTTCCTAGACTTAACGCTCCTAGATTGATCTTCTACTTTATTGGTCTTGTTGCTACTTGATGATTGCGAGATCATATTAATCTTTGTATTACCTGTAGGCTTTGATCTGCTAGCACCTGTAGAACCGATTACTCCTGTAGAATGCAACAAAGGTTGGTTAGAGTCATTTGGTTTGTGGGAATCAACATGTTTATGAGTGTTGCTTAAGGATGTGACAGGGTCAGCAAATCTAACTTTCTTGTCCTTGTTCTTTGGTGTGATAGCAACTAATTTCTCACTAGGTCTTTGATGTGCTTTCGTGGAGGGTCAATTATTTGATTATCAAGTTTTAAATTTATATTTAGCCGACAAACCTAAAACAACACTTTAATGAGCAGTGTACCCGGTCAAGATGAAGTTTGCGGTAAGTAGGGTGTCGAACACTAAGAGTGGAACATTAATCCTATATTTTATCAGTATTTTAATTAGTCTATTTACTGGTTAAACCTATGTTATGTACGTTGTCTAATGATATGGGGGTTTTCAGCCTGAGAGACTGGCACAGGTTTGGTGGAAACAAATACCAATTCAATACACAATAAACATAAAAGAAGAAGATTAGAAGATAGAAAAGCGGTACAAGCCAAATGATAGAAAACTGTATTAGCCATATTAAATCCGGTTCAATGCTGGTTTTGTTTGTTTTAGTGCAATGATTTACTTATCTCGAAGCGGCATATCATTCTTAAGACTTAGGCGGGACATCATGCTAAGGCCTAGACACGATTAATCCTGTTACAATTAACGTATCCGCATAAAGCATCCCTTAGTTTAATTATAATCTATCTTAGGGAATTAAAGCAGTGGTGATCCTGTTAAAACCCTAGCCCAAAGGGACTTTACCTATTTATTGTTTGACAGTGTTTTATATACTGGTAGTCCACCTTTCCAATCTTTATTAGTAAATTAAGAGCATGATTGCTAAAACATAAACGGGTCACCTACAGGTCCAACTAAGCTCATAATTCAAAGACAAAGACAGAGCATTATTTGTGATCCTATTGGTCCAGTAATATGAAACACAATATGGAGAGTTATCCCAGTATCTAGATTACTTGGTCTGTATCACTAGATCCAGTTGAATGATAGGTCTCATATTCAAACACATAAACAAGTATGAGGTGATAAACATAATTAAACAATCAACGATAAATTAAGAAATCGATTTTAAAACAAACCAAACATTAAACTTTCATTAAGATGGATAATACCTAAGGGTATTAGCCCACAACCATTGTAATTATACAAGCGTAATCAAACAATTAAAATCGAACGATTAAGAGAGTAAAAATTACACGATGTCTTCTATGGATTCGTGATCAATGCTTGACCTTGGTGGCTGATCTTCTCTTCTAAAATTCGTCTTTAATGAGTATGGTATAAAGAATATGATATTGCACACTAAAAACTCGTTTTTGAGTCTTCTATTTATAGTGTCTGAAAAAGACTCGATACGCCGTATCCAGCAAGGTCGATACGGCGTATTGGGCTGGATTCCTTAGAGTGCGTGCTACGTTCGTAATAAATCATTGATATCATTCCCAATTTACTTGATTTACTGTATCTTTGAATAGTTATCTTCATGGATACGGCGTATGTAGACAGAGTGAATACGCCGTATTGGGAATTGGTCAAACGCGTTTTCTTGTGAAGTCTTGGCGCTGATACGCCGTATCTCTTTAGTTGGATACGGCGTATTGGTGAAAATTTAGCAATCTTCAAATGTCATCTTTTTAGCTCCAAATTATGCGCCTTTTAGCTTATCTTCACAAAACACTCCTGAATTACTGCATTTATCAACTTTAAAGCAATTAAGTACCAAATAATGCAATAATTATATAAAAGTGGGCAAAATAGATGGGATAAATGATATAATAAAGTGACGTTATTTGATGTCATCAAATATCCCCCCACTTGAATCCTACTTGTCCTCAAGTAGACTTTAGAAAAAGTTTCAGTTTATGAAAATGTGTCCTAACCGAAGTTGAGGATTTTTTGTTTAAGCATCATTTTGTCCTAATCACCTGTACATAACCAAGCTCCTCACGAAATATGGAAATGAAAACACTCAGATCACTCAACTAATCTAGGGTGCAACATTTAAGTAGTACGCTCAATTGCTCGGTCGTGATTAGCTTCGTATCATAGGCTTGGCAAGGATACACATCTCCACCGCTAAAGCTGAGGAAGAACAAGTCAAAAGCTAAATTGGGTTAAGAAGGCTTACGGTTGATCATTCAACAGTCTTTCACCATAAGTACCACACCAACAAGGCAGCTGTATCGTACATACACGGCCGTAACGACGGAATAGACATATACAATCCGAACACATCCTTGTTCATGTTTAACCAGCGGTTAGGATGAAGAATGATATAGGGTAGGGAGCTTCTAACTTTCACCGAAAGTCGTCATCCAACAAGGCAGCTGAGACATGCATACATGGTCGTAACGACGGAATAGACATGCATGCTCGAACAAGTCCTCGTTCGAGTAGACACTAAGGTTAGTTGCTAGTAAAAGAAAGTAAAATGGGTTTTAAGTAAAATTCACAAAACAAATAGATTAAGCCAACAAATAAGGTACGGTTGCTAGTAACTTTCCCCCGACGGTTCCATGACAAAGACTCGAACATATAGACAGACTCCTCAATCACAGAAATGACAAAGATAACCTAAGTTGGCATTCCATAACGGTCAACTTCCCTTACATCCCGCTCTTTAAATACTTTTACATAAGTGGTGATATCGGCCACTTCTTACAAGACTTTACATAGTTGAGTTTTGTAATGTATCAACGAATAATCAATCCTTCTGAGCAATTCCTTCGGTATAAACTTCTTTTGAAATGACTATTTTTCTTCCTTCTTTTTTTAACAATACATCATAAATCTTAGTTTAATTTCACCGTCTTCACTTTAATAATTCATCCGGATAATCTTTTCTTTGTAGTACTTCTTTTTTGGACATGATTCATAATAGTGAAAGTAGCGAAACTTAAGAGCTACATATTTTTCCCATTGTATTGTGCAATTTTCCGACCATTACAGAGATAGAAAATTTTCACTTTGACCACAGAAATAACAAACTTTACACGAAAGCACAGCAACAATATAGAAAATAGGCTAAATCAGCATGTTATGGCTAAGGTGCAAAGGTGTAACGAAACATATAATATGGTGTAGAAAAAGAAAGGAATGGCTCAATAGGTTGTTCTAGGGTATTTTACTGTAAAAATAAGAGTAATTGTTGGGACTTAAAAGACTTCAAGGATTCTTAGAGTTATTACTGCTCAGGTACATAATGGAAATTATGCTAAGTAGTTAGTACTGGTAGTATAAAGTTACCACTGCTAGTTACTATTGTTAGTATAATTTAATACTGTTAGTATTAAGTTATTGTTGTTAGTTGAAGTTAAGACTGCTCAGAGATGAAGACTGAAATATAAGCTAAGTAGTTAGTGCTGCTAGTAGTAATGTTAAGACTGCTAGTACATGTTACTACTATGAGTACATATTAGTACTCCTAGTACTAATGTTACTACTGCTTGTGTTTATTAGTACTGCTGGTGAAAAAGTTTATGCTGCTGGTTTACAACTGCTAAAAGACTTACTAATGTCAAGAAGATAAAGATGGTTTAAAGAGATTAAGATTATTTGGAGAACAAGAATACTTGTGAAGATAAGTATTGAGATATTTTTGTACAAGATATTCATAATGTATTTGTTTAAGAGATTACGTTTATGTTTAGAAAAGATTATGATATCTTAGAAATGTATTGTAAGCCCACTAGGACTCCTTAGTCTATAAAAGGAGGCTCTAGGGCATTAGTTGAGATACAAGTATATGAATTTTCTTAGTTGTCAAATCAATTTAGAAAAGCTTCAAGGTTGTAAACCCTAGTACTAGTGAAGAGTACTCGTATTATTGATCTAATAATATTGGAGTGTTTGGTTATATCTTTGTTTATACGATTACTGTTTTATTTATAATACTTCTAGGTATTAAGGTGTAGATTCCGCATACACTTTAGTATACATACAAAGTTTCTACAACAAGTTATTTTGGATTTATCCAAGGTAATTTAACCTTAGACAACCTAAGAAATCGATCAAGGATTAGGATCAACAAGTGGTATCAGAGCATTGCTTTGAGAAACTTTGATCTAGAAGTCATGGAATTTGAAGACATATCTTCAAAGGCAATGTTGGCTATAGATGGTGTAGGTTTTGACTGGAGTGATATGGCAGAAGAACAAGTTCAGACAAACATAGCTCTAATGGCGTTTTCAGACTCAAAGGTATACAATGATAAAACTTGCTCTAAAACTTGTTTGAAAAACTATGAAACTCTTAAGAAACAGTGTGATGATTTGATTGTTAAGCTTAATCAAACTGAATTTACAGCAGCTACTTATAAAAGAGGTTTAGCAACAGTAGAAGAACAACTTATCACATATAAAAATAATGAGGTTCTTTTTAGTAAAGAAGTTGCAGTTCTTAAAAGAGAAGTAGCTTGCAAAGACTATGAAATAAATGTGCTTAAAAGATTGTTTTGAAAAAGTTAAGCAAGAAAAAGAGGGCATTGAATTTAAAATTAAGAAATTTGATAAAGCCTCAAAAGACCTAGACAAGTTGTTAGAGAGTCAGATAACTAACAAAAGTAAAAAGGGTTTAGAGTATAGTGTTATTCCTCCACCTCATACTTTAATCTATAATAGACCTAAAAAGCTTGATCTGTCTTATTCTGGTCTTGATGAATTCAAAGAGCCTAAATTCAAAGGGTATGGTTATGAGGATAGTAAGAAAGAGTCAAATGTTGTTTGTGATAAGAAATCATATGATTCTAAGGAAAATTCAGATAACACTTTGGTAAAAGAACAAGTATCAAAAGATACAAGTAGCTTTGTTGAGTCTTCACTTAATTTTGATAAAGAAACTGTTTTTCCTGTTGATCAAAAGGTAGAGTCTATCAAACCTAAAAATCATGAAAAATCAGTTAAAAAGTCAGTTAGGTATGTTGAGATGTATAGATCACAAACTCCTAGGGGGAATCAAAGGAATTGGAATGGGCAGAAGTCCAATCAACTAGGAAGTGATTTTGTGATGTATAACAAAGCTTGCTTTATTTGTGGGAGTTTTAATCATGTACAGGCTTAGTGCAAATACCATCAAAGGGAAAGGATGGTATATGAGAATAATTATAACAGGGTGAACTACAACTACAACTATACTACCAAAAGAACTCACCCTAATGCTCAAAGGAACATGGTTCCAAGAGCCGTTTTAATGAAAACTGGCCTAAAACCTTTTAATACTGCCAGGACAGTTAATACTGCTCATCCCAAATCTACAGTTTTTAGTGCTAAACCAATGTCATGTTTTCCAAAAACAGTACAATCAACTGTAAGAAGACCCTTTCAATCTAAAACAGCATTATCTAACAAAAGGTTTACACATAAAGTTAATACTGCCAAGCCACTAGCAGTTAATACTGCTAGGCCAAAAACAGTTAAAACTGTTGGACCAAATTCTGCAATTGTTAATGTTGTTAGGGTTAATCAGGCAAATGTTGTAAAGGCCTCAGCATGTTGGGTTTGGAGACCTACGAAACCTAATAGTGCATCAATCACCTTGAAGAAATATAATTACATTGATACACGAGGCAGGTCCAAGTCAGTAATAGCTTGGGTCCCCAAAGGAATCTAATTTCCTTATTTTTATGTATAGGGCAAGCTACAACAAGATGATACAGGATTTGTTAACAGTGGATGCTCAAGGCACATGACTGGGAACATAGCTTATCTCTCAGATTTCAAAGAATTGATGGGAGGTGATGTTACATTTGGAGAAGGAGCACATAGTGGTAGAATTTCTGGTAAAGGATTAGTACTATTAGTCTTGATAATTAGTACTGCTAAGTATAATTAGTATTGCTTGTTAAAATTGTTAGTCATACTTAATGCTGTCAAGAAAAAAATACTTTGGATTGTGTATTTTTGGCTATGGACTAACACCTGCAGGTTAAGCATATTGAATACCTGATGCTGAATGCTTCACCTTTAAAGAATTGGTTGAGAGAAAGTTAATGTTTTGGATAATAGTTTTTAACTTTTGTTCATGGGTTATGCATAAATATGGATCCTCATGAATTCTCACATGTCTATCTAGTCTTTTCTAGTATGCTTGTGATGAATAGAGGCATGTTGTTGTATAATTATTGAAGACAAAGTTAATACTGTTATATATCCACTTAACTAGCTCGTTAGGCAGAAAAATTACTACTCCTAGGCCAAAAAGTTAGTACTGTTTTGGGAGCCCAACGTTACAACTGTTGAGCCAAATTACTTACCACCTTGAATGCTTGTTTAAGGGGAGGGGCTACTTATTTATACCTTCAAGCATGGATGGGAAGGATAAGTAATATCAAATGTGTTAAAAAAAGAACAAAAACATCTATGTATGTCCAAAAAGGGGTCCCAAGATACCTCGGTATAAGGTAGTCCCCTGAAAAAGATTGGTGAGGAGGTTGTCCCATAATGGAGTTGGTGACAAAAAAGAATGGAAAAGGCTGCCACTACCTTCTAGCTTAGAAGCATAGCAGACAATGGTAACAACAAATAAGACCAGTCCATTGCAACATTATAATGGATCAAGACCTTAGGGAATTGGTTTCAGGTATGTTTCCCAAGTGCCCAAGGATACCATATTAAATTAGGGGATTGGAATGCTCAAACTAGGTTTGAGGCTACATCTAAACAATCCAATGATCCACCTCTCTCAAGAGGTCATACACTTAGAAGTGGGGAGGACAGTATGAAATTATTGGAATTGATGGAACTGTGTTATAAAAAACTGACAAAAATTTTGGCATCTCTCTTCAATAGAAGAGTGATTTGGTGAGTCCAAAAGACATAAGAGATTAAGTGAGCTTAAAAAAATAGAAGATAGATGTGTGAATAAAAACATAAATAGTACTTATGTTAGCAAAAAAATTAAGAGATATTGTGACATAAAAACAGAAAAAATAGATCTAGTGATAAGAACAATTTGATGATTTGAAGTCCCTTTTTGGAAAGAAATTGAAGTAGTGGCTGGTAACTTAGAACTTAATGCTGTTAAGTCCTTAGGTTATTGGTACTTACTACTGTTAGTGGCAAACATTAGTTCTGTCTAATTTAAGTTATGCTTCAAGGCCTAATTTAGTGCTGCCAGTTCAAGTTAATGCTGTTGAGGGTGATTCTATAAATACTTTGATTCAGGGTTTCATTCGATTCTTTATTCGATTTCAATCATTCAATCACTCTCTAACCATAAACCCTAACTCAATTCCTTCTTTGATCATCAAAACACAACACAATGTCACCCTAACTTTTTGTTTAATACTCACAACATGGTCGCATTCTTGTAAAAACCTGCTGAAAGTGATGGGTTTCATGAGATTATTGATTTTATGAATGCTAATCAGATTCGTTATGCATTGACTGTTAATCCCATGATCTATACGTCTTGCATTCAATAGTTTTGGGCAACGGCAAAGGCAAACACTATAAATGGTGAACGTCAGATGCCCTAATTGATAAGAAGAATGTGATCATCACGGAGTCAAGCATTAGAAGTGATCTTCACTTAGAAGATGCAGAGTACTGATTGTTTGCCAACCTAACTACAAAAATTAATTTGAAGAACTGGTAAAATGGGGTATAAAAACCTTCTCAAAAGCTTACATTTTATAAAGCTTTCTTTTCTCTGCAATGAAAGTTCTTAATTCATACCATTACCCAATGCCTTAATGCCAAATCCACTGCATGGAACGAATTCAGTAGTACAATGGCTTCTTTAATCATATGCTTGGCTATAAACCAAAAATTTAATCTGTCTAAGTACATTTTTGATGCTATGGTGAAACACTTAGATGGAGGGGTTAAATTTCTTATGTATCCATGATTTCTACAAGTTTTCATTAATCAACAGTTTGGTGATATGTCACATCACAAGAAGATTTATGTTAACCCCTCACACACAAAAAAAATCTTTGCCAATATGATAAGAGAAGGAAAGGAATATTTCTGGAGAATAACACCTTTGTTAGTGACAATAATGGTTTTAACCTAATAGAATAGGGTGAAGAATTCAGGTATTATTTTGTAATCATTCCTACTGATTTCTCGACAACACCTATTACTACTCAACCATCATCCTCTAGATCTCAAAAGATACAGTCCATGAGGAAACAGAGGAAGGACACTGCAGTTACTCAAGAGGAGGCACAACAAGATGACAGTGTTCCTACACCTTCCAATGATCCACCTCTCAATGGTGAGGATAGCATGCAACTATCTGAATTGATGATTTTATGTACCAATTTACAAAAATAGGTTCTTGATTTAGAGAAGGCAAAGGATGCTCAAGCAAAGGAGATTGCTGATTTAAAGAAGAGGGTCCAAAAGTTGGAAAGGAAAAAGAAATCAAGAACTACAGGATTCAAAAGATTAAGGAAAGTTAGTATGTCTAGAAGAGTTGAATCCTCTGAGGATAAAGATAGTTTGGGTGATCATGAAGATGCATCCAAATAGGGGAGGAGTATTGAAGACATTGATATGGATGTTGATGTTTCTCTAGTTGATGATACCCAGGGGAGGTCAGATGATGCAGAAATGTTTGATACAAATGAACTTCATGGTGATGAGGTAGTTATGGATATGCCAGTTGGTGAAAAACAAGAGCAGAGTGCAAAGGAAAAAGAGGTAAATACTAGTGTTGAAGATAGTGCTGCTCCTACAACTATTGAAGAAATAACTTTGGGTCAGACACTTATTCAAATCAAAGCAGCTAAACCTAAAGTTGTTACCACTGCTGCTATAACAATAACAACTTCAAGACCCAAGGCTAGAGGGGTTGTAGTTTAGAAGCCAAGTGAATTTAGAAATCCACAAGAATCACAACCTTCAATGATTAAAGACAAAGGCAAAGCAATCATGATTGAGCCTAAAGTTCCTCTGAAAAGAAAAGATCTAGTTGCTCTTAATGAAGATTTGGCAAGAATTCTTCAAGCTTAGTTGGAGGCTGAACTTATAGAAGAAGAAAGGCTTGCAAGGAAACAGGAAGAAGAAGCCAACATAGCTTTGATTGAGTCATGGGATAATATAAAAGCTATGATGGAGGCAGATTTTGAGTTAGCTCAAAGGCTACAAACAGAAGAACAAGGAGAGATAACTATTGAAGAAAGATCAAGACTGTTTGTAGAGCTTATGAACAAAAGAAAGAAACACTTTGCAATGCTTAGACCTTAAGATAAAAGAAGAAAGCCACCAACTAAAGCACAAAAGAGGAATCTAATGTCTACTTATCTTAAAAACATAGGTGGATACAAACATAATCAGTTAACGAGCAAGAGCTATAAAGAGATCCAGAAGTTGTTTGATAATGAAATGAGGAGAGTAAATACTTTTATTCCGATGAATTCTGAGGTAGTTAAAAGCAAAAAGGAAACAAAAGAAAGTTCAAAAGGTACAAAGGATGAACTAGAATCTGATAAGTCAAAGAAGGCAGAAAGTAGTAAGGAGAGAGCTAAAGGCAGCAGAAAGAAGATACTTAGTAAGAAAAGAGCAAGGAAAGAGTAACAACAAGAATCTTCAAAGAGACAAAGAATGAAAGATGATTAAGAGACTGATGAGCATGAAGAAGTTGATGTAGATGATGAAGTTGAGCTGAAAAAGCATTTGGTGATAGTAAAAGATGATGATATAGCAATTGATGCTATACCACTTGCTACCAAACCACCAGTAATTGTTGAATACAAGCTTGTTAAAGAAGGACAAAAGGGATTCTATCACTTGATAAGAGCTGATGGAAGTTCAAATAGATATTCATCAATGATTAGGATGCTTCAGAACATTAGTAGAGAAGACTTAGAGACTCTCTGGAAGTTGGTGAAAACTAAACATGGGAATACAAGGCCAGAGGATGTTTATGAAAAAGTGTTCTGGGGTGATCTGAAAGTAATGTTTGAACCTGACATAAAGAGTGAAATATGGAGGAGTCTACAGGGATACAAAGTGACTGTTTGGAAGCTGTTTGACTCTAGTGGAGTACACTTTGTGAGATTTAAAAATCTACACATCTTTATGTTAGTTGAGAAGAGATATCCCCTCACACCAATAACAATCACAAATATGCTCAACAAGAAACTTCAAGCTGATTATTGGAATGAGATGTGCTATCAACTACTCAAGCTCATGGTAAAGCAGCAAAAGGGTCAATGAAGTGTTTGAATGCATCTTCCTGATAGTGATGAAGACTTTTAATGAAGAAACTTGAAGATTCAGAAGATGAACATCAAGTTTAGGGGAGGATTGTTGGGACTTAAAGACTTCAAGATGATTCTTAGAGTTACTACTGCTCAGGTATATATTAGTGCTGTCAAGCATAACTTAGTACTGTTGGTGATACTAATGAAAATTATGCTAAGTAGTTAGTACTGGTAGTATAAAGTTACTACTGCTAGTTACTACTGTTAGTATAATTTAGTACTGTTAGTATAAAGTTACTGCTGTTAGTTGAAGTTAAGACTGCTCAGAGTTGAAGTCTGAAATATAAGCTAAGTAGTTAGTGCTGCTAGTAGTAAAGTTAAGACTGCTAGTACACAGTTACTATTGTTAGTATATATTAGTACTGCTAGTACTAATGTTACTACTGCTTATGTTTATTAGTACTGCTGGTACAAAAGTTAATGCTGCTGGATTACAACTGTTAGAAGACTTACTACTGTAAGAAGGATAAAGACGGAGTAAAGAGATAAGGATTGTTTGGAGAACAAGAATACTTATGAAGATAAGTATTGAGTTATTTTTGTAAAAGATATGTATAATGTATTTGTTTAAAAGATAACGTTTGCTTTTAGAAAAGATCATGATATCTTAGGAAAGTATTGTAAGCCTTGTAGGACTCCTTGGTGTATAAAAGGAGGTCCTAGGGTATAGAATTCGATGTATCAAAACAAGTCTTTCTGTGTAGCTTCAAGGTTGTAAACCCTAGTACTAGGCAGAGTACTCGTATTATTCATAATAATAATATTGAAGCTTTTTAGTTATACATCCCCATCCCCAATGAAAAAGGATCGGGGACCCACGGGATTCCGGGATCCCTCACTGGGATTCGGGATTTTTCACCTTATAAATTAAGCATAAATATACACAACTAAACAAAAATATAGAAGAATTACCTACATAAAGATCTTAGAACCATACGTTTGTACAGTAGTTTGAGCAAATTAAAATGCCATTTAACTTAAAGCATCGTAAAATACTAAAATATCACATATACTAAATGAAATAAAATGGAGTTTGAATGTGGTGTAAATTCAAGAAAAAATATAGTAGAAAGTATATGATAGTTAGTACTTAACATTTTAAAATAGTCGATTCAATTAAATATGCAAATACATACAAATATACTTCAAGTATAATATATTGTAATACTTACAATTTCAATACATATACATGTACATGTAGTAGTGTAATAAACAAAATAATTATATATAATTGCATAATAAAAAGATCGGGGTCAGTGTACAGGGCCGAGGATTTATGGTTATCCCCATCCCCGCCCCAATCCCCGGGTTTCATAATTTCGGGGATTGAGCCCCGTCCCCATCCCCACCCCGGTGCACTCGTGGATGTGCCCCAGTCAATTCAGGTTTGTGGGGAGTCAGTCCCCATCAGGGTACGGTTTTATTGCCAACCCTACCTAGTATAAGAATTTGGGGTTATCAAAAAACAAGTTTTTCTTTGTAGCCTCAAGGTTCGTAAACCCTAGTACTGATACGAGTACTCATATTATTCATCATAATAATATTGAAGCTTTTTGGTTATATTCATTGTTCATTCAATCTACTGCACCACATTTTACATTCATATTCTTCTAAGTACTAAAGAGTAGATTCCGTATACTCGTAGTATCAACAAAGTTTCTAGCATAGTTGTCTTGAATCTATTCAATACAACTAATCCTTTTACAAGGTCTGCAAGATCAAGTTAGGATCAACAAATGAAACACCTATTTGCTGCGATTAACATACATAAATAAAACAGACCAGAATACATACATAGGAACAAAATTTATCAAATCTTAGCTTAAAAGTTAGTGCCAAACAACCCCACTTTAAGTACCAATTTAAAGACTAGTATACATACTCAAAATTTATAAAGAAATCAATCAAGACCAGTATATATGCATACCAATTCAACTAACTACTAGACATTAAAAGACAAACATACATAGCCAACAACTAAATTTAATAAGTAAATATTAGTTCTAAGTTGTTTAGCATATATCTTAAAACCATCAGTATACATATAAGAATTAACTAAAAAATGGAAGAAAAAACCCTAGATCTAAAAGCAAGTACGATTTCAAGCTCAAAAATGAAAACCTTAGATCCAAAATGGTGGCTGATGAAAGATGGCAATAGGATGCGATGTTGTGCGTTTGAGATGAGGCAGGACCAGATGGTGAAAAGTTGTGGCTTTTGAAGATATAGGGTTGAATGGAGATTTTGGGTTTTAAGATTTTGGGCTGTTGATAGGATAAAGAGACATGAGTGGGTGAGTTAGTCGAACATTTGAGATCTAAGAGGGAAATTTTTAAGGTTTTGAGATTTTGGGTAAAATTGTTAGCGGGAACAATAAGAGGGAGAAGGAAGAGCCAAAATGTTTTTGGTATGAAAAATATCTTAGATTTTTTTTAGTTTCACACTTTTTGTATAATTTTTTTATGAGTAGGGATGAGCATCGGGTCAAATCTGGATCGGCTCAAAACCGATTTAGTCTGAAATCACGGATTAAGGACCAGATTGAATGTGTTCGGACCGGTCCGGGTCGGTCTCATTCTTTGATCGGTCCGGTCCGAGAAGGCAAAAAGGTCGGTTGTACGTAAGACCGGACCGGACCGAACCAGACCGAGAACCAAACATGAGGTAAAGTGTAGACTGGTAAAGAAAACCCCCCTTATAGGGACCAAACAAGTGGATGTAGTATAGGCCGATTGCTACAGGTTGCGTGTGCGGTTCGGGACCGTGTGTATTTGATCTAGATTCGGTCTGATATGCGGTTATGTATAGCGGCGAAGTAGATGTGACAGTACTCGCAACCTTTAAACCACGTCTTTCACGTCGAAATGGAGAAGAGATAACTTTTGGAGAAAATATCTTAATGATTTCCATATTAAAAATTCACAAATATATTTAAGAAATGAAATTTCTAAGCTTTAGCTCCATGTGTTGACTCGGCAGGTTGAATCGTGAATCGGTTCGGAGATCAGACCGAACATGACTGGGTTTTTATTTGTCTGAGAATCGGATTGAACTGATAGATTTTTGTTGATCCTGTCGACCAGTCTGATAAACTCGGTCGGGTCATGACTTCATTTCTAAACAGATGAGTCGAGATGATATCGTTATACATAAGATGTTAAACGGATGAGTCGAAATGGTATTGTTATACATGAGATGTAAACGGATGAGTCGAGATGGTATCGTTAAATCGATATGGTATCGTTATACATGAGATGTTAAATGGATGAGTCCATATGATATCATTATACATGAGATGTAAAATGGATGAGTCGAGATGGTATCGTTGTACATGAGATGTTAAACGGATGAGTCGATATGATATCATTATAATTGCTATGTGAAACGGAAGTGGAGGTGATATCAACATGAGACGTTAAACGGATGAGTCGAGATGGTATCGTTATACAAGACATGTTAAACAGATGAGTCAAGGTGATATTGTTATACATGAGATGTTAAAGGGATGAGTTGAGATGTTGTCGTAATACATTAGATGTTAAACGGATGAGTTAAGATGGTGTCGTTATACATGAGGTGTTAAAGGGATGAGTCAAAATGGTATCATTATACATGAGATGTTAAATTGATGAGTCAAGATGGTATCGTTATACATGAGATGCTAAACGGATGAGTCGATATGATATCTTTATACATGAGATGTGAATTGGATGAGTCAAGATGGTATCGTTGTACATGAGATGTTAAACGCATGAGTCTATGTGATATCGTCATACATGAGATGTTAAACGGATGAGTCAATATGATATTGTCATACATGAGATGTGAAACAAATAAGTCAAGATGGTATTGTTATACATTAGATGTTGAACGGATGAGTCGAGGTGATATCGTTATATGTGAGATGTTAAATGAATGTGATTCGAGGGTTGAGGATGATCCACATATTAGACATCCAAGGGTGTAGGCAAGGATGACAGATGGTATCGGTTGGAGTGAACAGAATAACTTAGTAAGTGTCATCTATGACTTCATGTATTTTATGGTGTTATGGCCTCATTCGGCTAGATACATGCTTAGCTTATAAGAGACTCGCACTTTAATATAAATGTTATGTGTAAATGAGAAAGAGAGCAGTAAAGAACACATAGATTTAACGTGGTTCGATCGACAGTATGTCAACCTACGTTCATAGGGCGGGAACCGAAGAGACTTTTTATTAATACTGAATTAGAGAGTTACAATGATGATGATGATACATTTAACTAGGAACCATAGCTATCCTTTTATAACCTTAGAAAACCCTAAAAAACACCCTAACAACCAAGCCCACTCGCCAACTTGTTAAACAAGAAAATAGGCCCAAACAAGGAACCTGCCTCACACCCGCACACACCATGTCATAGCCTCCATTCCCTTTCGGGTTGGAAGATTCAAGTAGATAGCTAAATCCAAGTCACTTAAACAACAGCAAATCAATTGCTTTTTCTTTTTACACTTTTATGCATGTGTATGCCATTATTTGTATATATGTACATCCCGGATGTCAAGCGTGAGGTGTTAAGAACAATGCTCACATAATAAAATTTTCATATGATCTATTTTGTAAAGCTAGAGCAAGCTTGATTATTAAATGAGCTCCAACTTAAGCTTGACCTTGGGATCATCTCATTTTGCTTGATTCGTTTCGAGTTTTTATTGACATGATACCAAACTTTTTACAAGTATCTTGGCTTATTTCCACTTGGGCTCCTTTTGGAGCTTAGGGAAGGGGTTTGGTCTTGGATTCACAAGAGATAAAAATGTAGATTTTCCTCCTTGCGCGAAGCCGTGAGTTCTAGAAGTTACCCTTCGCGGGTCTCTCCTAGTGATTTGGTTCTCGGGGCCTGCCTGTATGGATGGTATAACTCGGGGGTCGGATTTCAAGTTTGGTGTCGTTCTAAAAAAATTAAAAAAATAAATCCGTTGCTAATTATACAAAAGTTTGTTGGTAAATACACTTTTCACCAACGGGGAATAACTTGTTGATAAAAATCGTTGGTAAATTTATTCACCATGAATTCATGTCGTTGGTATTATTATATTCTGATATTACCAACGAATTATTGAGAAAAAGTAGTTGGTAAAATTAACGAGAACTTTCCCACTAAATATCAACTAAATTCCAACGGATTTAGAAACAATTAGGTCATTGTTAAACTATTAATCTTGCTTTTCTTATCTTCCTTGGTAAAGTCGTTGGTAAAGTAGTAATTTAACAATGAACCAATGATCGTTGGTAAAATTCCGTTGGTGCTGGCATGGTTTCTAGTAGTGAAGGTTCAAAATTGGTATTGCACTACTACCAATTTTAACACATTTAAAGGGAAAAGAAAAGAGTCAAGAGAAACCAGTACTCCCTTTGTTTGCTCAATAATGGAGAAGAAACATGCGATAACTGGCTAAATCGTCATCTAAGAGTAATCCAATGAAACTTCCTAAGAATTTCCAAGCTTCTTCTCATCGAATATAACCTGTAAATCAAAGACAAAGACAACTACACCTGACATAAAATCGGCGGGATAATGATATATATACAACTAAACTTTAGGGTTTAGACTCTATAAAGCAGTAAAGATAGGATGAAAGTGATAATGTAATCATAGGTTTCTGCAAGTTTTTGAGAAAATTACAAAATAGGAATTGTACAAAATAAGTTTTTCGAAAATAATAGAAAACTTCGAATTTTTCTCAATTCTAGAGACGTGACGCCGTTAGGAAAAATCCTGACGCCGTCTCCAGAGATTGTGAAAAATTCACATTTGTTTTCTTGGAAAAAAAATCTGCACGCAACTTTATTGGTTAATTCCTGTAGAAAATACTGCATAAAACCTGAGATTAATCATTACAATCATATGACTTGAAACTGACACAAGACGCGAATTAAGCTAAACGATTCATTTAATATGTTTGAAATGGTTCTTAGAAACCAGATTTTCTTTAATAACTTCTATGAAATACCTTTGATTGCAATTAAGACGAGGTTAAAGAGAAAACAAAGCATGATCAAAGAATGATTCATGCATATAAAAATAGATAATGAAATAGAATAAAACATACAAGATGCTCCTAAAATGCATTAATTCAAAATAAT
>BQNB010068385.1:0-33861 GCA_026074375.1 Tanacetum coccineum | reverse complement strand
CTTGATACAAGAACACGGTGCGACATACCCGAATAGTTGCCTATTCGGACTAAACAAGACCCGACCTAACTTCTGTTTCAACAAGTATACGTGGCTGCTCTTGGCTATTTGTTGATTCCGGAACCCCGATGCATGTGCCAATGTCATTTTTATCTGAATCCTTAAGTGTGCTGTCAGTTTGTGGTAGGTTTTCCCCACCATATTTCAAGTTTTTAAGCCACTCACTCTACAAGAGTGGCTTTGGTTCTGAGACTACAATAATTTCAGGTTCATTTCTTAAGTCTCATTTTAGCTTAATTTTAGCTTTATCAATTGCTTATTTCTATTCAATTTTGTTTAATTCTCTTTAATCATGTTTTGTTTAGGCTTAATCTCTTGCTGTGTTAAGTTTTCATTAGGTTAAATTTGTGTAACTTTAGTTTCTCTTTTAAAACTGTCATATTAGTGTAGTAAGCCAGTAGAGTAACTAGCTTATTTTTACTAATAAGCTGTAGGATTTATAGCTTAAATAGCTTTATTAGGTTAATTTTAGTAGAAGTAGATAAAAGGTTTTATAAGTTTTAGTATTAAATAGATTTTAAGTGCAAAATAGTTTTTGACAGTCAGATTAAGGGAGTGTTTGGTTAAAGCTGTTTTTGACTCCTAAAGTCAAAGTAATCCTGTCTAATTCTTTCATTTAGCTGAGTTTGGTTATTTTACTAAGTTTAGAACAGCTTTTAAAAGTTAGTTAGAGGAATTCAAGAGTTTAGAGTTTAAAAACTTCTTATTTGCACCAGGGCAGATTAATTGAGAAAGAGATGTTAGGATTTTGTGTTTTATAGCTTTCTATTGTTCAAGTGTTGTCAATTTAAACTTAGGTTCACTTAGTGAAGTTGTTAGAAGTCCTAATTCTCAAAGTCTAGCCTGTTCCCTTTTTGTTCTTTGCAAAGTGCATCAGCAACAACAGTTTCAGCTGTTGTTGCTATATACTTTTCTAGTTGCATTTAAACAATCATAATTAGAAGTTAGAGTTTGATATTAAGCAAATAATTAGTAGTCCATTAGTTTTACAAAATTCATCTCTTAGATTTCATTCTAAGCTTTTAGTGTAGCTTATTTTAGTCTGTCAAATTAGTATAGTAGTACTTTATATTTTTAGCTTATTTCAGTTTGAATTTTCATTTTTAGTTGTAATATTGAAAAACCTTTTATCCAGGTGAGTTTTATATCAAAAGTTTAGCTTATTTCCAAAATTTCAGCTTCTAAGGATTAGAGATTAGATTTTTAGCTTATTAAGAAAAGCTTCAAAACAGTTATAAGCACAACCTTGCACTTTTCAATTTCATTTTTCTTGCTATTCTTGTTAACACTCAGCTTATTTCTCTTCAAAATCATTAAGCTCACATCTTAAGCTTTACATAACTTCTTTTGTTTTTTATTTTCATCAAGAAATAAGCTAGGAATAAGCCAGAGTCTAAAAAGTTAGGGAAAAGCTTAGTTTCTGTGAACAGTAGCAAAAAGCTAGATTTTTAGCTTATTCTGTGGACAAAAGTCAAAAGTGTCTTTGTTAATGTTGTTTAGAATAAGCTCTTTAATAAGTTTGTAGTTTTGAGTTTTTGCTGAAAATCGTTTTTCAATAAGCCAAAAATAAGCTGAATCGTAGGGTCTAATTTGTACTTTTCCCATAGTTCAGGGTTGCCCGTTTGTACTAAAGTGTAACTTTCCATTAGTTACACCGCCTACCCTTTTCTTTCTTTTATTACATTTCTTACCCTGTCGTTTTAGTTTAAATAAAATAGTTTTAATATTTTTGGTTTTAGTTTTATAAATTTAGGTTTAAGTTTTTAATTGATAAAATTAGGACACAATTAGGTTATAAAATTTAGGGCTTTTTGTTCCATTAATTTTCTGCACCTTTCTAGTTTATAAAAATCATTTTTCCTTATTTTTCCAGTTTAATTTGTATTTTCTAGAATTAAAATAGATTTTAGTTAATTTCTTTTTCTTAAATAAATCATAAAAAATAGAAAAATAGTTGAAAATTTTTAATTCTTTTTGAGAAAATTTTCTTTTTAAATCTAGTATTTTTGAAAAATAAAAGTAAAATTTTAGTGTTAATTTTTAGAAAAAGCAAATTTTTGTTAATTCATTTTTCTTTAAAAATTCATAAAAAATTCAAAAATAGTTAAAAAATTCCAATTCTTTTTCTTAAAATTTTCTTTTTAAATTTGTGATTTTTAGGCATTAAAAAGAAAGCAATGCTTGAAGCCTTAGAGAAAATGAAAGCAAGTAACTCTAAAACTAATCAAAAATTACGGTATAAAAAATTTGCAGATAGCTACGTAAAAACAATGACCCCTAAAGTTAATTGATTTTAGTTTCTTTAATCGTTTCTATAGTTTAATTGAGCTATTAAATTTGTAGTATAATTCAAAAACCAAAAATCTTCTAACCATTCTTAACTCGAAACCGAATTATCGTTAAATCTCAATTCACGACTTCTTCGAGGAATTTACGACCCGTGTATTAATTACTTTCCTAAGTGATTAATTACTTACGGTATCTTGGTTAGTGAAAGTTCGCACTATAGAGATATATACTATACTTATCACGAAATCAATTTTGGCGCCGCTGCTGGGGAAGACGTGAACGATTTTTGAAGGATATTCGTTGAAGTAGAGTTTTGAACTTCTTGGGAAGTTATCTTGCTATTTTTGTATAAAAATATAAAAAGTTCATTAATTCGATTCCTATCGAATTAGTAAAAAAATAAAAAAACAAACAAATTTGGATACTAGCTATCCATCTTAAACCATTCAAATAAACAACAAAACAAATCGTGAGTTACTTGCGAGGTACGACGGACCTTTAAGTTTACAAACTAAAAGGTGAGTTTAAGGAAAAGTGATAGCTACTATCTAAGTAGTCATTGCGGCTCGCTAAGCTTTTCCGCTCACTTATGCGTAAATCTTAGAGACTTATCGTGAAGCTTGTAATAAACGGTTACCAAAAATATTTTTGTTTTCATTCTTTAAAAAAATACTAAAATTGTAAATTTCCCCAAAAATAATCTTCTTAATCTCAAATTCTTCTTGGTTATTTTCACTAGTGCATGCGCACTCGATCCTCCTTGGAATACACAATTCCAAGAAGACGTAATTGTCGACGATCTCGACACCGACAAGAGGCAATCCCTCTCATTTTGGATCCGATTCCAATGGCCGATGACCGACCTATGGCCGAGCAACTTCAAGCTCCCACCGGGGGGTTTGAAAGTGCTATAGTTGTACCAATCATAAATGCTCAAAATTTTGAACTTAAGCATCCTTTAATCAATCTTGTGCAAAGCAACTATGTTTAAGGGTAGACAGATCCCACACTCAACTGCGATTTTTTAACAAGAGTCGCTTCACGTTTAGAAACTACAGAAAGTTCCGAACTCTTAGGGTAAGCTTTGCTTATTCCCTTTTTTCTCTAGACGGTTGAAGCCTGAGATTGGTTAGACAAGGAACTACTAGATCAATTCTCACATGGGACACTTGTTTCAAAAATTCATAAATCCAATACTTTCACCTTCAAAAACCCTTTACTATCGGAATGAAGATCATAACCTTTTACCAAAAAACAAACGAAGCCTTTAATGAGCTTGGAACGTTTTAAAGGGACTCCTTCGTTCCAATGTCCTCACCATGGCTTTTCATGAACTTCACCAACTCGATTCTTTTTCAACTCTTTGATTCAATCGATCAAGATGCACTTAGATTCTGCAGCAGGTGGTAATTTCCTTAGAAAGATGCCTCAAGAAGGATTTTTAGCGATAATTTTGAAAGCAAGTCAAAAAAGTTTCGTTATTCTAGAAGAAGTGGCTAATAATTCAGAAGTGGAGTTACGGATGCTCCTCTTTCTAATTCTTCATCTTCCAATAATTCTTTCGAAATGCAACAAATAGCCGCTTCTCTCGAAGATAAGATGACTATCAAGATGAACAAAATAATGAATGAAATGAAAGCTTTAGTTGTCACTACTCCTGCACCCGTCAAAGCAGTTGAGGAAAGATGTACCACTTGTGGTAACAATCATAGTTTTAATGTGTGCCCAATGACTAGAGGAGGTTATGGACGTACCGGCTGTATCACGATTAATTTCCAACAATTTCAACAATCGGACACTTCGGTTGGTAAATAATCTGGGTTGGTAATTTTGTTCAAAATGGAAATTCCGGGTACCGTGCTCCTAACTTGGCAAACCAAATGAGACCACCAGGCTTTAATCAACCTAATCCACAAGTTTCTAGACCAAACCAAGGGTATAATGCTAATCAAGGGTATAATGTGAATAGAAATGTGAATCAAACCAGTCAAGTTAACCTTGGAGCTAACTCGGGCTTATCACAACAAGCTCAAGCTTATCAAGTCCCGAGTGCACCAGCTCCGGTTACTTACTCAAGGTTTGAGGCTTATACAAAAGCGAATGATGCTACCTTGAACAACCTGCAAAAGAATTTGAATGATTTCAAAAAGGAGCAACAAGATTTTCAAAATGAGCAAAGGAATTTTCAGAATATGATGCTTAATATGTTTCAAAAACAAATGGGAAATAATAATACATCAAGTTCAGGAACTTTACCCAGTTTAATCTCCATCACAAACCTAGGTGTGACAGCTAGAGCCATTAGACTCGTAGCGGACTTTTCTTACACACCGGTACCACCATTCACCACCGCTCTATGATGTAGATTGAAACTTTGATGAGAGGAAACGAGGTGACCAAGGATAATGGTGCTACGGGAGCACAAAGACCATCCACATCGGTATCAAAAAATCTCAAGATACGGTTAAAACCGGTGAGCAGTCTCCAATTTCTCGAGCCTACTTCTTCACAAGTTGATAATTCTCACCTTCAAAGAACTATCTAAAAAGATACGTCCTTCAAAATCCTTCTAGGGCTAAAGACATGAAATGAACAGGTGAAAATGATAAGGTTTCAAATCCAAAAGTTTTGGGAAATTTTCAAAAAGATTTCACGTGGACATTACTTTAGGCAGATGCTTTGATCTTAGTACTAAGTATAATAAGATGTTAAAAACGCTTGTTGTCATATAAAGAGAAGTTAAATGAGATGGGCTAATACACCGGGTGAGTGAAACTTGCTCGGCAATCATTCTCAAAAAGCTTCCCGAAAAGCTTGGGGATCCCGGACAATTTCTCATCCCGTGTGATTTTAGTGAGCTTAAATGCAAAGCCTTAGCCGACCTAGGTGCTAGTATCAACCTTATGCCATTCTCCGTATACACAAAGTTAGGCCTTCCCGCATTGCAATCTACCCGGATGACCTTAGAACTAGCAAATTGCTCTCTTTGTGTTCCTAAAGGAATTGCTAGAGATGTCTTGGTCCCGGTGGGAAAATTTACTTTCCCGGCCGACTTTGTTGTAGTAGACTTTGAGTGTAATTACCAAGTTCCTTTGATACTTGGTAGACCTTTCTTAAGAACCGCACGGGTCTTAATTGATGTTCACGGGGAAGAGCTAGTGATAAGGGATGGTTTGGAAAGAATAGTTTTTAAACCGGATGGTAGTCAAGACAATGAGTCAATCCATATGATGGATGTTTATGATGACCGGGTCAAAGATGTTTGTGAACCGGAGAGTAATGATGATTCTGCAACATCTGCTATTGTTGACGAGTTTGAATCTCTTCTGGGTGACATTATTAAACAAAAGGAAGAACTTAAGGGAATTTCTGACCCAGTCGCTAGAAGAAAGGCTTGTTTTTTAGATAAGTTTAAAATCACTAACCAAGGAAGAGTTATTCATTCACCGAAAAAAGCTACCATAAGTGCAATTTCACACATCTTTCCAAACAATAATTTTGAGGACTCTTTCACAATGGGGAATGAGGATCTTAATGTTATTCCAAACAAAGAATTAGACAAAGAGATTCTCATTCCAATCCCAAGAGAGTCCAAAATTGGAAAAGATTGTGATTTTCCTTCTTGTGATGATTTCCAAAGTTTCAAAACTTTTTCAAACCCCCTTTTTGAGAAAGAAGATGATTTTCCCTCTAGAAATGATGAGTCAATTCTTAAGGAGGAGGTTCATAAGGAAACTCTTAAGAGTTATTTGAACTCTCTTTTTGAAAATGACGAGGAAAACATTTCTATTGAGGTATCTAAACAAATTTCTCCAAAAGTGAATTCTGAACCCTCAAGTGAGTTTCTTCCAAAAGATGATTGTGATAGTGATGATGATCTCTTTGAGATTGATTCTAACAATGATGAGTGGAAAAGAATTTTGTATGGAGAGGATTTTGAAAGAATGAATGTTGATAGTGATAAAATCAAAGATTTTGACAAAACAAGTTCAAATGTTTTTAAGAGCTTAAGTGATGAACTTGAACCCGGTGGGTCAAGTCATGTTGAAAGAAATGATTTGGATTTTCATGTAGGTGATGTTTTATTCTCAACAATCAATGAGGATAAGATTTTTAAACCGGGTATTTTTGACAAGGATGCTTTTAACGATGATAAGAGTTCAAAAGAGTTAGCTCCATCTAAAGCTCTTTTGACTCTTAATGTTTTTGACCCACCACACCCACCCTTAATGAGCTTTAATGTTACCAAAGCATTTTTCGGGTTCACATTTTCTCTCTTGAAAATCTTTTCTAAAAAGTCTTTTGAACCCGGAATCAAAAATGCTACGGTATATCTTTCATCCTTAGTTTGGGGAGGTTTTTACCTCTTGGATTTTCTTCACCATTGCTATTATCCACCATAAGAAACCTAGTTTGGGGAAAGAGTCAAGCGAAGGGGACTCTATAATAAACAAGCGCTTCGTGGGAGGCACCCCATGCTTATCCTTTTATTTTCATTTTCTTTCTATTTTCTTTGCTTCCCCAAGGACAAATTAATTCGGGGGCGAGTATAGCTTGTACTCGGTTAACAAAAACTAAGCCGTTTTAGAGATGTTTTTGAGCTAACAATGTAAAAAAAGAGAGGAAACTTGTTCTTTTTCGTCTCTTGTTGGTTGTTTGTCTAGGTTTTCCGGATTTTGGAAGCTTCATGGTTCAATATTGTGGAAGGACAAAGCAATTCCCACAATTTCCATCGATGGTCTCCAATCTTCTCTTCATAAATGGGAAAACTCTTATCTCTTATCCTTGTTCTTTATCGAACTAACATCTATTCTTTTGGCAAGACCTTAGAATTTTTGTTAAAGATTCCTTTTGACCCTTATTTTTAAACTTTGAGGACAAAGTTTCATTTTAGTTTGGGGAAGGATATCTTCGATATTGACTTGCATTTCACGCAACCTTGTTTGAATCTTTTTGAATTGCCTTTTTGAGAAAAAGTGGGAAATTTTAAATTTTTGTTTAAAGAAAAAGCTCAAAAGAAGCTTAGTTTGAAAAAAAACACCTCTTTTTGGTAGTCCGTTGGTGAGAAATAGGAGTTAATTTTGACTTGACCGGGTGAAAATGCCCTAGCTAGTTCTTTAACCTACCTTTTGTGGGGCCAAGCTTTCACAAATCCTATTGCTTTGGATTTTAAAATGTGAAGAACAAGAAATGATGTAGTTAAATATAAGTGTATTTGTTTAAGCAAGGTTTATTTTTAGTAGGAAAACCTAAAGCTTATATGAATAATTTGTGTCTTTTTACTCCCACAAGCTCTTAACACACTTAATCATACGTGCTCTTTTTAATTTAGCTAAGTCAACCAATGTCTTTAGAAAAAGTCTTACATTTTGAAAAAGAATTCATTTAATATGTAAGTAAGATTTTTGGTTTCAAATTTATAAGTTGTCTTTTTCTAAAATGAATTTTTCATTTCATCAAAAGAGAATTATAAAAAGAATGCAATGAAGGCATTTCTATGCAAAAGCATTATTTTCGTGCCCAATGAAGCATTCGAAAAAATAGAATAGCAAAAGCTTTATATAAGTTTTGAACCGTTGGGGTATCCATGTGAGAGAAAGACTCGGACTGTGGGTCGCAACTAAGGATTAAAAACTATGTCGTAGATTCAAGGTTCGTAGGTCATCATCACTAGGGGAGCGCGGTAGGTGTATGATTGCAATAAGGGACTTTGGAATATCGGCTTTGTAGGAAAGGTTGTTGTCGCGATAAACCCACAAACGTTGAGCAGCGGAGGGTGGGTTTTCGAAATAAGAACACCGGTTGTTGTTGCGATATCCTATTGGAGAAAAGGCACGTCTCAGCGGCGGCGCGCTCGAACTAAAAAACTACATTACTTATCATATCGCAATGAAAAAAAATAAATTATAGTACATGAAAAATAAAAAAGAATGGTTAAAAATTTCTTTTTTCAAATCAATTTTAAGTTTTGTTTCCTAATCTCTTTAGCTCTTGAGTCAAGATTTATCTATGTTATTAACATTTTGAAGCTCACAAGGCTTATTTGTTAAAGCTTAGTTGAATCTCAACAATGAAGATAATTTGATCTATGGTTGAGTAAAAAGAGTACAAACTCTTAATCATTAATTTAAAAATTTTTTTTCCTGGGAGTTGTGAAAAAGTTCAAAGGTTATAAGTATAATTAACGAGCTTAAACATTTGGATTTATATGACAATGAATCTTGTTTATTAGCTTTGTTTAGTCTAGTGAGAGTACAAGGTATGCGAATTTTCCTCTTTGTGCTCTATTAATCGGAGTAGGCCTATTTCGATGGAGCCTAAAAGTTGCAAAGTTGCAATGATTGGCCATTAATTGTGTTTTTAAGAGATTAAATGTTAAGAAAATTGAAAGTTGCGGTAAAAAGGTTAATTATAAAGGTTTAACGAGGGCATTTTGAACTTGCTAGTTTACAATGTGTACACTTGATACATTGCGTGTGAGGGACACGGCAATCTTTAGTTTGGGGGATTTTGATATTTGCTAAATTGTATATGTTAAATTGCCGGGGCTTTTGCCAAATTAAAAAGCATAAACAAATGCCAAAAAGAATAGAAAAATGTGTGCTTTTGTGTCTAATGTGAAGGAAAGGATTCAAACGACAAAAAGAAGCAAAAACGATCAAATCTGATAAGAAAACGGGAAAAAGACAAAGAAGTCAAGAGCAAGAGTAGAATTCAGCAATGAGATCACAGCCGGATCAGCCCGACACAGTCAAAGAAAGAAATAAAGAAAGTCAAAGACCCAAAATAAAGTCAAGGGGCTAATTATGACAAGTCTTTAAAGTCTCAAGGGTTTATTTGGAAGTTTGAAGTTTCAAGGGGCCAAAATTAACAAAAGAGGAAAGTGTTTTATTAAAGAATAAAGAGAAGAAATAAAGAAAGCAAACACAAGGACCTATTCTGCTATTTTCGAAACCTGTTTTACACTACAAAATAGGCGGGACAAGAGACAAGGACCAAAAGTGTTAACTCTCCAAACATTTAAACAAATGCCCCGCTTAACTCGCAACAGCCCTAACAGCCTAAACTACTTTTCCCGCCCAATCTTTACAACAACCCAACTTCGAAAATTACCTCCCCCGCTCCTTTATAAGCCCTCAATCTGGTTCATACACTCCCCCCAATCACAAACAACCACGTGGCACTTCTTTATTGGTCCTGACACTTCACAAAATTCATCAAACGGCCACAATCATCTCACAAATAATCAAGGGCTAGGATTCAATGGATCATTCTGGAAACTCTTCCTCCTCTTCTCCAACTCTCTATAAATAGATGCTTAGGGTCCATTTTTAAGTCTTAGTTTTTGTTTTTCAGTTTTTAATATTTTTTTTTACCTTTTAAGCATTTTGTTTAAGCAATTTTTTAATTCAGTTTAAGGCACTTGTACCTTTGTGATTTCAGCTTGTATACAATCATTTTGAGCAATTACATTCAGTTTTCAAGTCTTTTCATTCTTTGATTTCAAATTTAAGTCAATTGTACATCAATAAGCCCTCAATAAGCTCGTTTGAGCTTATTCATGTTCATAAGCTCAAATTCATGTTAAATCCTGTTTTTAATGATTCATTTACTCCTTCTAATCATTTCACATCATAACATGTTCATTTGAGTTCATTTGATCATGCATTGGAAGCTTATGAAGTAATAAGCTGAAAATAGCTTATTGAGCTATTTGCTCTTTGGTTTAGAGACTTTGGAAGTCACTTAGGTTTACAATTTGAGCCACTCACTCTACTAGAGTGGCTCTAGTTCTGAGACTCCAAATATTGCAGGTTTCACTTTCTCAATTTCAAATTAGCACTTTTAGCTTATTAGAAATTACTTTTTCTTCTGGATTTTAATGACTATTCTTGTTTCATTAAGCTTAGTTAGGATGTTACTGTGTTAGTTATAAGTTGTCTTAGTTTAAAATCTCATTTAGATTTCATATTTTAATTTCTGCCATAAGTAGTAGTATAAGCCTAAGAGAGAAACTTGCTTATTTCTCCTAATAAGCTAGTAGTTTTACTGCTTAAATAGCTTTATTAGGTTAATTTTAGTATAAGTAGATAAAAAGCTTTACAAGTTTTAGTGTTTAAAAGGCTTTAGGTGCAAATAAGTTTGACAGTTTTTTCTTAAGGGAGTGTTTGGAGTTAGCCTTGTTTTGACTCCTAAAGTCAACCTTAGTTGCCAAACTCTTTCCTTAGCTGAGTAAGGTTATAATATAAGGTTTCAAACAGTTTTTAGGAGTTATATTTTAGAATCACAAAGTTTAGAATATAAAAATCTTCACTTGCACCAGGGCATTTTAGATAGGCAAATTAGTCTAAGATTTAGATAGCTTTCTAGTATTCATCCTTGTCAGGATTAGATGCAAGAGCTTAGTAGGTTTAAAAAGTTAGCATTCTAAAGTTTAGCCTGTAAGTAAGTGTGTGAATCAATGCCAAATGCATCAGCAGCAACAAACAGCTTCAGCAACACTTAGCACTCTTTTTTCATTTAAATTTTCTTGTAATCTTTGTTAAAACTTAGCCTTTTTCTTTTTAAAATCCTTTAGTATACATATTAAGCTACATTAAGTTTCCTTTGTTTTCAATTTTCATCAAATAATAAGCAAGATACAAGCCAAAATGTAAAAATACTCTTTGAGCCTTAGTTTCTGTAACAGCAAACTAGAAGCTTATTTTCTAGCTTATTCTTTTGTTAAAAGGTAAAAGTGCTTTTATTAAAGTTGTTGGAAATAAGCTGTTTTACAACTTTGTAGTTTTAAGTTTTTTCTGAATCTCACTTTTTAAATAAGCAAAATAAGCAAAAAGTGTAGGGTCTGTTTTGTAGTTTTCTCAAAGTCTAGGGTTACCCGTTTCTATTATAGTGTAAATTTTCCCTAGTTACCCCGCCTGCCCTTTAGTTTCATTTCTTTCAATTTTTACCCTGTCTTTCTTAGAATAATAAATAGTATTAATATTTTTGAATTTAGTTTTATTAATTAGGGTTTATAGTTTTAATTGATAAAATTAGGGTTCAATTAGGGCATAAAATTTAGGGCTTTTGTTTCATTTTGATTTCTGCACCATTTTAGCACCTTAAAATCATTTTTCTATATTTTTCTCATTTGATTTGTATTTTCTAGAAATTAAAATAGATTTTAGTAAATTTCTTTTTCTTATAAAATTCATAGAAAATAGAAAAATAGTTGAAAACTTTTGATTCTTTTTGCATTAATTTTCATTTTAAATCTAGTATTTTTGAAATATAAAAGAAAAATTTTAGTGTTAAATTTTAGAAAAAAGTTTATTTTTAGTTAATTCATTAAACTTTAGAAATTCATAAAAAATTCAAAAATACATAAAAAATTCTAATTCTTTTTCCTAAAATTTTCATTTTAAATTTGTGATTTTTAGATATAAAATTTGTTAAAATTTGTGTTTTAGATTTTAAATTTCAGTTTTAGCTCGCGTTTATTACATTTTGTGCATTTAAATTTCGTGCTAGTTAATTGTTTTTCAATTCATGCTATTAAATTTTGTAGTATAATCAAAAATTCAAAAATCTCTTTACTATTCTAAACTCGAATCCGAATCATTCCTAAATTCTCAATTCACGATTTCGTTGGGACACGACCCGAGGAAAAGTACTTCCCGGATAAAAAAATATACGAATTGTGTTTTCTTTAGTGAGATTTTTACCCTTATATTTCTCTTGGTTGAGAAGTATTTTGGAAAGAATTCTTACGGGATTAATATAATAAGTATATTGAATTTGTTTTTCTACGAACCAGTCATTGTCTATTTGACGTTGACGGATCTATGAAGAAGATAGGATCAGATAGAGAACACAAAATATGATGTCGTTATTTCTATAGTTAAATACACACAATAAGTCTAAGTTTACCTGCTTCCCAAACCAGCCGGGGAATTCTTCTTTCATGTCTTTGTTAGGAAATTCACTGAAAAATGTTCATGGTGTTAGAATAAGTCGTCAAAAAGATAAGTTAAGAAAAAGAAGTTTCAAAATAAAAACACGTACATCTTAAACTTGGCCCGGTACGTGTCGATTTCAGGACTGTTGTAAAGTACATACCATATCACTTTCTTCAATTCTTGGTGATCAATACGAATAACCGACCGTAAACCAATCGATTTACATAGTGATTTGAACACCTGAAACTGACACGTTGGAGGAGGGCAATCCACATTACGGTCAGGACGATTAAATTTCGTGGTAACATCCCGAAAATAATGAGAACTGAAAGTCAATGCTTCTTCTGCAACATAACTTTCCGCAATCGAACCTTTCGGCTTAGCTTTATTTCGTACATAATTTTTTAGCTTCTTCATATATCTTTCAAATGGATACATCCACCGGGGGCGAATAGGCCTGCCGAAAATAGCCTCTATAGGTAAATGGATAACCAAGTGAATCATAATGTCAAAGAAAGCAGGAGGATATATGAGCTCGAGATTGCACAGAATATCGATCACCTTGCTCTGAGCTTTCAACATGTCATCCACCATCAAAGTTTGAGAGCAAATTTGCTTAAAGAATAAACATAGCTCGATTAGTGGTTTTGCAACGTCTGGGGGCAAGTATTGCTGAAGTCCGTAAGGAAGTAAATGTTGCATCATTATATGACAGTCATGAGACTTCAGGCCTGTTATATTGGTATCATTATCGGTGACTTTGTGCTTGAAGTTGGATCCGAACCCATCTGGTAGTTTAACTCCTTTGATGAACTGACAAAACTTTTTTCTGTCCGCTGGTGTGAAAGAATACGCAGCCTGAGGCTTCGAGCACTTCCCGTTTTTGTTTTGGCCGAGCCACAAGCCACTTCGAATGCCCAGGCTTTTCAAATCTTGTCTTGCCTTGGCGGTGTCTTTAGATTTGTCATTCATTAAACAAATGCTGTTCAATATACTCCCCAACACATTCTTTTCGATATGCTATGTGAACATCTAAATTGTGTTTTTAGTGTATGAGAAAGCCCAATACTCAAGCTCGTAAAAAAATAAAACGTTTAGTCCAGTTCAGCTCGACAAGAACATTGCGGTTTTATCTTCACACCCCCGAAACCTGGGATGTCTTACCATTCACATTCGTGGGCAATCTAGAGTTGAGTTCATGATTGCTTCCGCTAAATTCTCTAGGAGGATCTTCCGTTTTCGGTTTCACTATTGAATTAAGTGACCTCCTCATTTGTGAGGCTCTTTAAGAATCTTTTCTGGGCCAACATAAGTTGTTTGCCTAACAAACGCATATAGATGGAGTGTCTTCATTACATGAACTCCTTTCTTGCCCTCAATACACTCCCAAAAGACATCCCATTATGGATGCCTTGTAACAATGCCCTTCCACCCAGACAAACTACTTCGAGCAGGAAAATCATTGATGGTCCATAGAACCATCGCTCTCATATTGAAACTTAAGGCCTTGTTATCAAGTCTATAGTCTCGACACCTGTTGTGGCGCGGCGGATTTGCCACATAAAACCTTTAGGTCATCAATCACGGCCTCAAGTACACATCAATAGTCCTTGCACGGGATTAGGGCCAGGAATTAACAATGTCAGCATAAAAGAACTCTCTTTCATACATAACCACGGAGGCAGATTGTATGTTTTCTGTATCCCACGGCCAAATGCTGGTAAGACTGGTCTAAGGTTGCCGAAACGGATTGAAAAACCAGATCAGCGCACCTAATCGAACTTTTCTTGGTTCTGCTAGCAAAAATCCAAATTACTTGTGTCAAAGTCCTTTCCCATGACTCTACCATCAACCGGGTGTTGCATCTTATCGGGCTCCATACACTTTCCAGTAGCATGCCAATTCATTTCCTTTGTAGTGTGACTAGACTTGTACAAACGTTGTAGTCTAGGAATGATCGGAAAGTAACGCAACACCTTCTTGGGAACTTTCTTCCCCGGTGTGTTACTGTCTTTCCATCTACTCGTGTTACACACCGAAACAAGAAGCAATCGTTTACACAAGCATGTATCGACTCATACCCTAACCCGATTGTTTTAAATGTCTTCTTTATTGCATAGTATGATGGTGGGAGCTTGTATCCTTTAGCGGTGGGAAAATAAATTTGAAAGAACTCATAGCATATTCATTGAATATAGAATCCGTCAATTTACCTTTAACTTTAAAATAGGTAAACTTTGCCATAAAGTCTAATCGAGTCACATGGTCACAACCGGGGTACAGCTCCTCGTTGGCACGGCTTTACTCTTCGAAACTCGTTTTCGTTTAGCTTGAGTCGGGGTCGTTTAATTGTCTCACCAATATCTCCTTGAGTTGGCTCATTTTGTTCATTATTCAGAGGAATATAGCTAAGATCATTAAGGCACGCTGTCATGTCACTCATCTGAGGTTTTCTTGTGGTTATCTATTACTGGTGGTGGCGGAGGAAGATCCGGTTCACCGTGGTGAATCCATGTTTTATAACTTGGGTCAAACCCATACTTCGAAATGTGGTCTGAAAGGTGTTTGATGGATACCCACAATACTAGACGACAAGACTTGCATGGACATCTTATATTCCCGGCACTATCCACTAACGGCTTGCAATCATCGACGAATTTCTTAAGACCGGTATAAAATGCTTTTTCATGTTTCCCTAAACTTGTCCAACTCTTATCAATTACCATAACTGCGTTTTAACGATACAATTAGTTATTATATGCAACTTAATTAAACACATTCAAACGAGGAATACGAGATGTTTTGTTCACCTAGTGCAACTATGGAAGGCAACTCTATACCCCACTATGGAATGTTTCGTTTATTCTATATGAATGCGTATAACCGATTTACTATTTGAGAAAATTTCGGCAGCATTTCCCCTCAACTCCCCAAATATGTGTTTAAAGACATATTCGTAGGAGTAAAGGAGAAACACTGTCGAAATCATCTCAAATAGTAAACCAATTATACGCATTCATATCCTAAAGAGGACAAATATTTCACAAAAGCAGTCCCAACAAGGGATCTTTTCCGAAATTAATTTTAATAAAATTAATTCGGACGTGGTTTTCTATTAGGATGATTAAAATCAGACGGGGATTTTCCAAAATTAATCACTAAAATCCTAAAACATTCCTAAAGGGTTCAATAAAATAAATACCTAAACGCATATTCATTTATATCAATAAAACAACATACATTATATTCAAATAAGTTGTCAAGGAGTTGTTTGGATTTGCACTTTACAGTGTCAAGGAAGTGTTTGGTATTTGCATTTTACCAGATGTCAAGGAGTGTTTGGATTTGCATTTTACACAAACTAATAACTATAAACATTCCCCGACGACATGTCGCCGGGGATACCAAAAGGATAAAAAAAAAGTTACAATATACCTTCTGCTTTCGACTCAGCTCGTTCTGGCCCCTCGGCTCGTTCTCGGCTCTCGGTCTCGGAGATGCTACTGTGTCACTGTCACTGTCTAAAAAAAATTAACACAATTTATAATTAACAACTTATTCTAGCATCTTATTAAACTTCCATAACCAATCTTTATTATACTTAAACAAAATTAAAAAAAACATACGCGTGTTCTATAACAAATAAATTCAAACACCGCCAACAATTAGAGGGTTAGAAAAGAAGTAGAAGAATCATAATTTAGAGGGTTTAGAAAAGAATTATGGTTTAGAGGAGGAGGAGGTGGTGGCGATAATGTGCTCGTGTGCTAGTGTGTGAGTAGCGGTGGTGAGTGTTGTGGGTTTGTGGTGAGTGGTGGTGGTGGGTTCGGTAGGTGGTGGCCTGCCCCGGAGGTGGTGATGCGGTGAGAGATGGTGGTTGTGTGTTAAACTAGCCAAGGAGAGTTTTTTTTTTGTTTTACGTTTTGTGGTGCTTCTGTATAACTCAGATCTGTTTTTGGTACCAAATTAATCCCGGGCGACATTCCCGGGCGACATGTCGCCCGGGAAAGTAGAATGCTAACCCTTAGCTCGTGTAACCCTTATGCACCCGTTATACAAACCTTTGCTAGGTTTGTGGGTTCGAATGAATGAAGTGGAAGGTGTTTGTTTGCGTTTGATGACCCGAACAAAGGAAGCAATATATGTTTAGTTGTTTGAGAGAGTTTAAGGAGTGTGTGAGTTTTCAAGAGTATCAATTGGTGAGTATGAGTGTGTATTTATAGGCAAAGAAGCTAGTTACTCTCCTAGTTACATAACCAAGGCCAAACCGTGTCCTAACCTTGTGGTTTAGTGGTTTCTAGTTAGTCACACATTGTTTCTTGCTAAACCACCTAAGTACAAGCTTTAATTAGCCAAGTGTTGTACAAGATTTAGTTAGATTAGGAAATCTTAAGGATTTTGTGTGTTTCTTCCTTGTTAACCGTGGCCTAGAGGACTCAAAAGGGACAATTGGTTATTAACCAATGTACATTTGGCTAGTAGGAGACATTAAGTACTATCCTTAATTAGTTTGAGGATGTACTAGTACTTTAGGATTTATTTAGAAGATTTGATTTAGCTAGTATACACCAAGGAAGATTTATGTGGGCTTTTTGTACCCACATTCGGCTATTTTGTGTTATTAACACAAGATTTGGTCAAGTTTTGTGTTTAGGCATTTAAATTAGGTATTGGTTCGAGTCTAGGTAATTCTAGGTATTTCCAGGGTGCGTCCAAATGTATTTTATCGTGAAACGTAACCCTTTTACGTGACCAATAAAAATAAAATACGCAACGTACATAATTATCTTCCTAGTAATTATATATTACTTGGTGGATGTAAACCTTAATTTATTTGATGGCCGTTTACATTAAATGGTTATTTCTAGTCTACGCGATTTTAGCTCAAAAGCAAAAATTAAAAGTAAACGCGTATCGGACTAAAATAAATAGTGACTAATAATAATTGTCGTACAATGACATGAAAATGAGAAATGTTACATGTGTGAGATATGAGAGATTTAAGGCTGTATTTATAGACTTATAGGGTGCCAAATTTCATGCATAGAAGGACCTAGAAGGGATAGATGATAGGTTGCAATGAATGCCAAGCTCATTAAAGAGCATTCATAATCTGGCAGAAAAGTGCGCCGCACTTATTTGAAAGTGCGGTGTACTTGTGGAATTTACAGCACTTGGCCTTTTTCAAAGTTTTAGATAATTGAATTCTCTTCGCGTGGCCGCCAGAATCGCGTCAAACAGAGTTCGTATGTCCAAGTTATGACCAAAACAGTGAACAGGTGTCGGGAAGCATTCAGTTTGAGTTATTTCTTTGTTTAAGCTTTAAATCTTCGTGTATTCTTCCGTTTTCTTCTACGACACGTACATAGAACCTACAATAGCAAATATACTCGATTAAGTACCGAAAGTTCTTATTCTTAACCAATTTATATACATAAAAGCATTGATAACGCGTATAGAAATATGTATAATTTGAGCGTTATCAGCTATCGTTGTACATTAGATGTTTAACAGATGAGTCGATATGCTATCCTTGTACATTAGATGTTCAACGGATGAGTCGATATGGTATCGTTGTACATTAGATGTTCAATGGATGAGCCGATGTGCTATCGTTGTACATTAGATGTTTAACGGATGAGTCGATATGCTATCGTTGTACATTAGATGTTCAACAGATGAGTCGATATGGTATCGTTGTACAATTTATTTGATAGATTTCATTATAACGATGATATTCATATCAAAGGTAGCAAAACTACTTAGAAATCACCCATAAGTAGCTAGAACATGATAAGTACTACTTAATTAATTACATAATTGACTAGTTAACATAGATAACACATACGAAATTAGTCGTAATATCCATATGAGTTAAGAGTGAGCTCAAGTGAGGCCTGGCCATCCGCGCGGTACGCTATGATCTGATGACAAATCTAAGGCCTTCACGCCAAAGAAATCATGGTGAGAGCACCCATAAATAGAAAACAAAGGAAGTGTCTCAATCTCCGGTGAATTATTTCCTTCTTGATCTTCCTCTTCGCGATGATTCTCTGCGATCTCATACCTTTTGGGCTTGATTTTGTCAAAGAATGAAAATGAACCAACTCCCACACGCGATCTTGACCTAAACTTTTAACCAATTCCTCATGTAGCCCTATACTCCCGCCAAAAACTCCTGCCAAATACTCTCGCCAAAAACTCCCGCCAATTACTCCATCAAAAAAACTCCTTTTTACCATAAAAGCAGATATTATCCTCACAACCACTAACAGATCAAACACACTCTTACCATCACAACCACCAACAGATCAAACTATTATTATGGTGTTGATGGTGCCATATGAAGCTTTTGCGTGTCCTTGTGGATCCGAAGATGTAGTTTTGTGAGGATCATATAAACCTAAAACCCGTGGTAAACTATACTATGCATGTCCACGATCAGAGGTGAACAATCACACGTTTTTTTGTGTAATATATAAATAATGTGGTTAGTTGTTAAAAATTATTATCTTTACTCTTTAACAGCCTCGGCAAAACACTTTTGGATGTGAATTTTTTTATGGAAAGAGGAACGAGTTCGTCTACTGGTTGGTTCTCCTGGAGCTTCAACGACTCCAATTTATTCTCCAGGATCTTCATCGACTCCAATTTATTCTCCAGGATCTTCAACACCTCCACGCTATTCTCCAGGAGCTTCAACACCTCAAAGCTATTCTTTGGGATCTTCAAGAAATGCAATGTGCTCAAACTGCAAGCACTTGCTTGATAAGATAACGGTACTCGAGGCAACGGTGGAAATGTATATGCATCTAGAACAACACACAGTTAATTCAGCTACACTACTTCACGAAGTTTAGAATGACATAGGAAAACTTGATTTGAGTAGTTTGTCATTTAGAATGTAATTCGTATGCTTTAAGTGTCTGTTTGTAATGTAATTCGTATGAAGACTTATGCTTATCTAATGTACCCTTTATGTTATGAATTGTTTTTTATGATATGAATGTGTTTAAAATATGTTACTATAATTATTTCATCTCTTTTTCTGTGAAACTATAATAATCAAAAGGCGGGGAATCAAACTAAAACTACGTCAAACTATAAATAGTTTAAAGCCGGGAATTCATAAGTATCTTAAACCACGTCAAACTAAAACCACGTCAAACTACAGAACGAATAACCACTAAACCAAGTCAAAAAAGTCAATAAATATTCCTCGGCGACATGTCTCCGGGGATTATGTAGGCCACATCAACAGACTTAACCAAATAAAGACTAAACCCAGTCAAAAAAGTCAATAAGGATTCGCTGACGACATGTCGCCGGGGATTATACAGGCCACGTCAACTCAAAAATCATTAACGCTAATCATTTTCTTAAACGCGATAGATAAGTTGTGAAATGTATCCCCGGCGACATGTTGCCAGGAAAAAGTGAGCGGGAAACGTTGCCGCCAAGTTTTTCGTTGATTTTTTTGGGTCAAAATATAACCAATGTATCCCCGGCGACATGTCGCCGGGGAAAGGTTTTTTAGATTTTGACTAAAATTCTACGAGATTTAGTGCCACGTAAGACGCCGTTTTGTCGTTTAGTGATGATTCCCCGGCGACACACCCGGCGACATATGTCGCCGGGGAAAATATCGTCGCCCGTTCTCCTTTTTCTTGTAGTGATAGTAGGTGGTCAAGGTAGGAATAATTTGTCAATCTAAAAAAATACTTTTCAAATGTTCATGTCTACAGGTTTGCAGCATTTCTATATATGCATATTTGCACGAACAACATGTTAATAGTTGTTTGTGATAGCGAGACGGAGAAAAAGTAATTTTTTTAGTAATACAAAAATACAAAATAGTAAACGTGTGTAATGTGATTATTTTGTTTTCATTAGCGTTGATTTTATCCTCACATATACTTGTCACTGCATTAATAAACCTTAATCATCACGATGTAAATCTCACTTTAAATAATTAATTTTATACTAAAAAAGTGCACAAATTATTTTAAAACTGAAATTTAATTGTTATTTATTGAGGTAATTCTTTGCACCTAGTTTAAGAGTGAAGTACCCTACGGACTGTGTGGAACGAGGTCCTTTGGATTCTTGGGTACAAGAGAGAAACGCGATAGCCTCGCTCTGGGTTTGACCCTAAAACTAAGCTCCGGCGTGAGAGTAAGTATGGGTGAATGCCGAAAGGCATGAGTAATAAATATGTAAGTAAATGAGGAAATATTTATACTACACGAAATACTGTTGGGTTTTACTGTTCCTGACACCTAGGGGATGGTGAGTTTAACTACCCCTAGCGTAGGCGTCAGGCGACGTATCTTTGGCGGCATACCTTAGGTTCTAGGTATGGACCGTTGGGTCAAAAGATCTTATGGTTAAAAGGCTGTCTCGACCCTTCCGGTAGAGGATCTTCGGTCGAGCCTTCTGGTTGGTACGTCCGATCATATGCGTCAACATGTCCCCCCACTGTTACATTATTAGCCAAAGGCTGATGATGTGATACTTAAGAAAAAATAAGTGATATTCAGGTGTGACCGGAGGGTTGGACGCATGTCTTCATTAGACCGTTGCAGTAGCTACAGGCCAAAGCCTATTATATAGTTAGGTTAAAAAGGTACAACTATTTTACCTAGGGAGACGTGACCGATACACGTGTCTCGATTGCCTGCTTTAACGGCCATAATTCCTCCACTTCATCCTTCTGACATGACGCGACGTTTCCTTTACCGTACTTTTCTCTATAAATAGTCATTCCTCTTCATTTTTACAGTTCACTTTTACTTCTTTCTTTTGTCGAATGATCTTCAAACCTTCCAGTTTTCTCTTGGCTCAGGTATATATTCATTTCCTTTGCTTGTCTTTTGTTAGTGTTACCTATCCCTCCAGTATCTGCTAGAATAGCCGACGAGGATTAGGCAGCGTCGATTATTGTAGTTCCTAAATATGTTATGCTTGTTATTTAGTCTTTGATGACCGCTGGTGAGGTTGCCTAAGTTTTGAAATAATATGGAACCCCCTTAGATCTTCACCCCTAGGGTTCCTCCTTCCGATATGACTATGGATAAGCTGCCAAAAAATGCCATAGGTTTATATCATCAGTTCTTTGAGATGTTGGGAGTTAGGGTTCATTTTTCTTCCCTTTTGTTGGGCATTATTAAGCATTTTCATGTGCATATTTCTCAATCAGTTCCCTTGGGTATAAATCGTTTGACTATGTTTGAGTTATACTACAGGAGACTTGGTATTTCTTAGACAGTGAACCTCTTTCAGGTGTTCTACAAACTTAGTAAACAAGGTCATTGGTTTTCTTTCGGGCGACGAGTGGGAAAAGGGTCGAGAGTAAAGATTTTACACAAAACTTGTTCAAGTTTGAAGGGTTGAAAAGATAGATTTTTACTGATTGATCATCGGGCGATTTCGAACGCCATGCCCTAGATCATCATGATTCAAACATCTCAGATCAGATACCAGATGATGATTTTAGCATTTAAACGTGAGGCTTTTGGCTGAAAAGATTATTGACCTTCGGCCCGTGCATCTCGGTCTTTTGTATACTGCTGGTTTGGCCACAACTTGAGAGCATCCTGGCTATCGCCCACTTCTTAAGAATACTGTAGGAGCTGGTAATACCATGACTTTGTGCTAATTTGTTTACTATGATCATTTTGTTACTATCTTTAGAATTTTACTTCTTTTTCTTTCATAGTTGTCAAAATGTCTGAGTTTCTTTGATTTCCTATCACTGCTGCCTGCCAAGTCAGATTGGACATGGACATCTAAGAGGGAGAATAGTTTGTTAAGCACACTATTGATTCTCTTCCGGAAGGCCAACTTATTCTGACTAAGGCCGATGTCGAGAAGGTGGTTGATGTGGCAGACTGGAAGGTTCTCGCCACTAAGGAAAAGAAGAAAGCCCAGGCCACCAAAGCGGATACTAGGAAAAAGAAAACCTATAAGCGTTATGACCTCCAAGCCTCATCCAGAGATGAGGAAAACAAAGGCGGTGCGAATTGAGAAATTTGCAAGTTCGGCAGGAACTAAGTCTTCTTGCCCCCATCAATACGGCTCCTCCGGACAGTGGTTCTAACGAAGAAGACAATTTATATTCTGACGAAGAACTTCAAGAACTTTTCAGAGGGGTTCCCCAAGAGATAGTTCATGATACAGTCAAGGAAACTACTAAAGCGAGTATAGGTAAGTTAGTGGAGCCCGAGCCTGTTGTTGATCAGACGGAGAAGATTGCTGAGTGTCTAGACCTTGAGTGGGATGAGTATGATGTTACACGTTCCGGGGATTCAACCCTTGAATGATGATTCTGCCCACGGTCCGAAGGTGTCGGAGACAGTCGAATGAAAGAAGTTGCTTTTGCTCTATAACAAGATTTCAGATATATGTATGCTTTGTGAATTTTTATGATTAGTGTTCTTAAGATTCAGTTGTTTGTAAATTTGTATCTAATCACTTCAATTGATGGTTGTCGTTTTAGACGAAGTGTTGAGGAGGGTGAACCCTCTAGAGTTAACTACATTCCTGATTTTTCCTAGGAGGAGCAGGGTAGATACTACAGAGTAGTGTCGTGAGTTAATGGTACACCTAGGAAGTATATTGGGTTATTTTATAGGTTTACATGCAAAGGTGGTGAATTTACGGGGTTCCGTTTATGCACAAAAATGCTAAAAAAAGCAAAACGTACGCGAAAAACGTAAAAATCGTAAACGTAAGTGTACATGACCTATGTAATACTTTAGAATGGCCGCAACATGTAAAATATGAGTAGGATATAATTACTCCAAATTCGGAACGCATCCGATGACGTTTCTCAGTTTACGCGGGACAACTTCCCGGCTTTACTTTAAATTAAAAACGTAACTAATAAAAGTCAAAATAATGAACGTAAATGGTAAAATATTAACCTGTGAATTTGCGGAGTGTCACACCATCATTCCTAGACCTAGACATAAATAATTAAATGGTTCACGTTTGAGTGGTTTAGTGGCGATGTTGTCTTTTGATGAAACTTCTTTCGATAGAGATATTTTGTTTTTCAGATGTTGTCGCGAAGGAAATGTGGACAGATTTCAATGTGTTTTGTACGCGAGTGTTGCACGGGGTTTTTGCTTAAGCCGATGGTTCCTTTGTTGTCGCACATAATCGGAATGTCGTTGAGGCGGATGTCGTAGTCGATAAGAGCTTGTTTCATCCATAATGCTTGTTGACATGCCTTTCCAGCGTTTACGTATTCGGATTTGGTAGTGGAGATAGCAAGAGCGGTTTGATTCTTCGAAAACCAAGATGTTAAACAACATACCATAAACGTACAAATACTGCTAGTGCTTTTTTAATCTACGTAATCTCCCGCATAATTAGAGTCGGCATATACTACTGTCTCTATACCGGACCTGTTAGGATACCATAATTGTAGAAAAATTATGTAATCAATAACACCAAAGAACTATGAAGAAATCTAGAGAGAGAAAGAGGTTAGGAGGATGCTTCTAGTGAGAGAAAGTAAAACAAGAAAATACACACTTAGATTATGAGAAAAGAAACAACCAACCAACACCCTCTCCATGAGTGGAGAGGGTATTTATACATAAGATAGGGGCTGGCCATGGGCTTGTCCATGGGCTTGTTCCAATGCTAGCCTATCTAATTTCTAAATATTACTTTACGAGCTATTAAACGATATAATGGAAGTGACCGATACTTTTCATGATCCTAACAATCTCCCCCTAAGGGAGGTCACTCCATTTTACAAAAACTTAAACCTAGCATACTATGCTTTGTCTTCAGTCTTGTGCTCGCAGACTTGTTTTCTTTACTTCAACTTGTGATATGTTATAGTGATCATTTACTTTAGGCTCTGACTTGTATCTTTGACTTGACATGAATGTGATCTTGAACTCCTTGAGATCATCAACCAAGCATAATCTCTTATCATCATCTTGTGATCTTTTGCCTTCTTGTGATCTTGTGACTTCTGGACCAACATGCTCATACTGTTCTTGATGTTGAAAGCGTGTGTAACCATCTTTCTTGATATTCTTTAACTTTAACACTTTGTCACTTTATGGAGGACGTACGGTATCAACTTAATACTTCGTCGCTTAAAGAAAGATGTATAATATCAGAGTAGCGAAAGTCTTGAAACATGTACTTAAGCTTTCATGATGTCTTTATATATGTCATCGGGAGACTAGTATGAGCATATGGTATTGGCTTCGACTTGTCATCGGGAAACTTCTACCACCGTTAGGAAACCTGTATGAATGGGTTAGTGATAAGTAATATATATAGACGAAAGTGGCTTTGTCACTTTGTCGAATACGGTTGTAACAACCACGATTCCTCGTTACTAAGTATAAATACTGCTTGTGATCAGGTAGAATTCTGAAGAATCTCCTTGACAGGGTTTCATAACTGCGCTAGCCATTCTCATTACCGGAGCGTCTCAAAGCAGATAACACGGTTAGAGTGAATCGATAAGTTACTATCTCCCCGATTAAGTCGTTAATTCGTGTTCATCTTTCCTATGTCCAGATACCCTTGTGAGACATCCCATGGACATAAGATTGAAAATTGATTTAGGAAAATCAGTCAGTGTGTCAAGATGCAAACGGTTTTTATGACACACCAACAATTTTAATCTTTTCAAAATTCATTCATCAATGCATAAGCTAGATCTGGACTGAAATCGATATCCCAGTATCACAAGTTCGATCCTTGTAGGATTCTCACAAGTCACCTACAAGAGCTTGTTTGATGTTGGCTCAAGCAGGATTTCCATCTTCACATATGTGAATACTTAAGTATTACTCCTTATTACGGAATGTCTGAAAAATCACAAGAAAATGCTAGGACCTTTAATATATATTTCTTGTTTTTCACAATTGTGTGAATTTGCTAAGAAAAATTTTGTTTGGACAAGTGTCCTAATAAGATTTATAGATGATCTCTTTTGGCTCTAGACTCAATAGTGCACTTTGGTGTTTTTAGTGATATCGAGGCTGGAGCAGACTGCCAACCATATCAATACCAACTTTACTCGAAGTAAGAAGAGTTGATAGAAAGGTTGTAACTCCGTGAGAAAGTGAAACATAAATTTTTTTGAGTAGATTCTGAGTGGCCTAGGGAGGGTTATGCGTTCTTGCAATCAACTGGTCCATGATGTCAGTCTTCAATGTCAGCAATCATCTTTGTGATTCTTGACAGCAGATGTATTGACCCTGTTTCTGCCTAAGTATCAAGAGGCTTTCTTTCTTTCACCCTTTATCCTTAACATTTCTTTTTTGAAATCTCAACCCTTCAGCCGCTTCCGAGACTTCATAACTAGTACCGTTGGTATGTTTGGTCTAGTACTAGACTCCATCTCAGTCGCACTTTTTCTTCCTTAATCTCACTTTAAACACCTTTTTTCATACCAAAGGGACTTCTACCACTATGCTATGGAAATATCCTGGGTAGATCCTTCGTTCTGGCTGGATCATGGGAATGGATACCTAAGCTTAACCACCATGTAACTTTAATACAGTAATTAAATGGTCTACTTTGGTACTTTATCCTCATTACAGCTCAAACACGTAACCATTTGCTCTCCCCATCTATGTCATCGATAATCAGAAAGAGTTTAGCCAAATATATGGTATTAGCGACATTAGAGATCACAAAAAATCACATCTTTAATCATCTATTTTAATCAAATCTTCTCCCCTTATCAAAAATGTCAAATCTCATGATATTTTGGATATCAATTGATTCAAATATTTATGGTTTCGGGGAAAAAGATGTCCAATTGATTAATTCAAAGCCGATTATTGGAACATTTTAATGCTCCCCTTCAAATTATGAGGGAATAATATGGTGTTAGAATATGTTAATTTAAAATTTTTTGAATTTACTAAGAAATTCTTGAAAATTCGTACTCAAACACTATATATCTGCCTAATTATAGTCTACATTATTGATTTACATATTCACAAAAATTATTATATACGAGAAATGGACCTGAAATAAGATAGGACACAATATGACAAAATCATATTGTCCGTATCCAAGCAGCCTGAAGGGTCATTTCCCTTATTCTCTCTTCTACCAACGAACTTCCTAAATTACGCATCGAACATCCTCTCATAAAAGCTGCTTGTCGATATCTTTGAATCTCATAGAGAACATCCTAGCCCTTCGATTGTCTAAACTGCTTAATTTCCCCATCTTTGGCAGATATTCCATCCTTACTCCCTTAGCAATATCATTAAGAGCAGACCGAACATCATCGAGCATGCCATCACTGAATTTATGGAGTTCATCAGCGCGCATCAATCTATTTTTGTTCATCTGATCCTTATATATCACTCCTTTAGGGTCTGAATATGCAGTGTATGTGGTCCTGTTTCTGAGATTTGACCTGAATGTGTCTGGCTTGGTAAGGTTGAGCTTCTTTTGTTAACTTTCGACACCTAATTGAATATCTTCCACCCGCCTTTGAATGACAATCCATCGGGTGTACATATGTAATGCCACATTCAAGGCATACCGTTTTTCGATTGCAAATTCAGACTTGTCTATCGAATATTCATATTCAGATGTGCAAATCAGATTTAGATTCAGAGCCTCTTAATAAGAAAAACGTCGAGGACTCATTATACTCGTTAGAAAAACAATGCTTTACAATTTTATTAGTAAACTCTTAGGCATGTTTAGTTGGGGAAACGAACTCAAAAATAGAAATGAATTGTTTGGTAGCCCAGTGAAATAAAAGAGCGGAGATTTACGATTCTTGGAGAGTTTTGTTTTTACACACAATATACACAATCCCGATTCTATAAATTCCTCTACTTTTTTAGTCGAAAACAAATTCTTTACATTGCGGGCTGCAATGATATCAAAAATTCACAAAACACATTGAAACCCATCAGGTAATAATAGATGAGTACAAGCTTTATTTCTTTTGATGGATCTGTTGGAAATTTAGTGCAATTGTGAGAATTGGATCATACTTGGAAATGAGTTTGGAAGTACAGAGTGTACACCTATCAAGTCACTGATTTTTTCTGACTCTTTTAGTGGTTTGATTAAATGAGTGGTTATTTACCTATTTAAGTGGCAGATTTGACTGCATTAATTGACCATATTTAATTTGTTCATGAAATCATTATTCCTAATCTATAGAGGATAATTGATTTGATTGCAATAATTGACCATATTTAATTTGGTCATGAAATCACTAATTCTTAAATTATGAAGAATAATACTGGAAGAGATTAATTAGCCATTAATATCTCATTAATTCTATTATTAGGTTTTGAGTAAATCCCTTATAAATAGGGATCACAATTGCATGAAAAAACAGATAGAAAACAAAAACACATAGAAACGCAGGGTTTTTGATATGTGCCTAGAACAAGAACAAACACTTGGTTTTATCCCAAGGAGGTATTCGTGTAACCCTGGCATATGGTCGAATAATCTTCTTTGGAAAGTGATTACACGACTTCAAGTGATATCCGGTAACCATCTTGGTAATTAGTTAGGCTATTGATTGTCTTCACCCTGATCTGGGATCTACTACAACCAATAATCAAAGAAGATTATTTTGTGATAATCAATGGCTGTTGCTGCTATGAAACACATGGTTTCAAACTTTGCCAAGCTTGACAAGTTTAAAGGGGTGTACTTTCAAAGATGGCAGAAAAAGATGCACTTCTTTCTTTCAAGCATGAGTGTGGTGTACGTGCTGACTACTCCCATGCCTGAAGATGGTGGTGATGATGCAACCGTGGAACAAATCAGGAAGAAGGCCAAGTGGGATAATGATGACTATGTCTGCAGAGGTTTAATCCTCAATGGTATGTCCAATTCTTTATTTGATATTTACCAGAATGTTGAATCTTCCAAAGAACTATAGGATTCCTTAGAGGCCAAATATATGGCTGAGGATGCATCAAGTAAGAAGTTCCTTGTTAGTAATTTCACAAATTACAAGATGACTGATTCAAGACCAGTCTTGGAACAATACAATGAACTTCTTGGTATACTTGAAAGGTTTACACAACATAAGATGAACATGGATGAATCCATTCAGGTTTCATGTATCATTAATAAACTTCCCCCTTCATGAAAAGATTTCAAGCACACCTTGAAACATTTGAAGGAGGAATTAACTCTTGTTGAGTTGGACAGTCATCTGCGTATTGAGGAGTCCCTCAGGATGCAGGATAGTGACAAGCCAAAAGGCAACAATGTTGCTGGTTCTTCAGTTGTCAATATGGTGAAGCATAACAACTCCTTCAGGTACAATGACAACAAGGGTAAACGTAAGCATCATGATAACACCAAAGCTGATCCTAACAAAAAGTCTAAAGTGACTTGTTAAAAGTGTGGGAAACCTGGACACTTGAAAAGGGATTGCAAAGGTGGAAAAGTTGGCAACAAAGCCAATGGTTCAGGCATAAATGGTTTAGTGGATGGTTCTACCAACTCGCTGAAAGGTCAGAATATGTTTAATAAATATTTTTAGGTTTATTATGTTACATATGTATATGAAGCTTACTTTGTGCAGGATGATGATGTTGCGTGGTGGGTTGACTCAGGAGCAACAGTTCATGTGTGTAAAGATAGATGCTGGTTCAAGACCTATGAGTTCCTGAATGATGGATCTATTCTTCACATGGGAAATGAGTCAACAACCCCGGTGCATGGACGTGGTTGTGTCGATCTTAAGTTTAGTTCTGGAAAGATTGTTTCGTTGTTTAATGTTTTGCATGTTCCTAATATAAGGAAGAATTTGGTTTCTAGTAGTATTTTGAATAATTGTGGTTATAAACAAGTGATTGAATCTAATAAATTTGTTTTATCCAAACATGGTGTGTTTATTGGTTTTGGTTATTTGAGTAATCAAATGTTCAGGCTTAATATTGTTAATGATAATATTGCTTTAGCCTTTATGTCAACCTCTAAACTGAATGATTCAATCCTATGACATGCTAGACTGGGCCATGTCCACTTTAAGAGGATGCAAGATATGTCTAAGGACGGGTTAATCCCAACTTTTGACATGGATACTGAAAAGTGTAAAACTTGCATGCTGAACAAAATAACTAAGAAACCATTTCAAAATGTAAAACGTGAAACTGAAGTTTTGGAGCTGATCCACAGTGATTTATGTGATCTGCATGCTACTCCTTCACTGGGGAATAAAAAATACTTTGTGACATTTATTGATGATGCTTCTAGGTTTTGTTATGTTTATTTATTACAATCAAAGGATGAAGCATTAGATAAATTCAAAGTATTCAAAACTAAAGTTGAATTACAACAAGGGTCCCAAATCAAAAGATTTAGGACTGATAGGGGAGGTGAGTACATGGATACTCTGTATTTTCATTATGCTGGTATTATCCATGAAATGACTGCCCCCTATACTTCACAACAAAATGGTATATCTGAAAGGAAAAATAGAGTACTAAAAGAAATGGTTAATCCCATGTTGTCCTACTCAGGACTGAGTCAAAGGTTCTGAGTTGAAGCTATGTTAACAGCTTGCTATTTATTAAATAGGATTCCAAATAAAAGGAACATGATTACCCCTTATGAACTCTGGACTAAATTGTAGGGCAGTTGTAAGACTCCCTGATCCAAAGCTAAAAACTTTAGGTGAAAGAGGCATTGAATGCATCTTTGTTGGATATGCTGAGCATTCTAAGGCTTTTAGGTTCTATGTCATTAAGCCTAATGATTTGGTTTCAATTAAATCTATAATTGAATCAAGGGATGCAATCTTTGATGAGAATAGATTCCCATCAGTCCCTAGACCAAGTCTCAGGATTCCTAATGGAACTGAAGACATTGGTTGTTCAGTGGTCCCTGAAGAGGTCATTGAAGAGGTTGTTTAGCAACCTGAACCTGAGCTTAGAAAAAGCAAAAAGAATAGGAATCTAAAGAATTTTGGGCCTGAATTTCAATTATATTTAATTGAAGGAACAAGGGATGAGGTCTCTGACCAACACTCCTATTGCTTTAATGTTGAGGATGACCCCAAAACATTTGATGAAGCAATGAAGTCCCAAGATGTTTCTTTCTGGAAAGAAGCAATTAATGATGAGATGGACTCCACCATGGGCAACAACACTTGGGGTGTTGGCCGATCTACCTCCAAGTTGCAAACCTCTTGGTTGCAAATGAATCTTCAAAAAAAAAAACTAAAGGTAGATGAAACTATTGAAAAGTTTAAGGCAAGGCTGGTCATTCAGGGCTTTAAACAAAAGTCGAGAATCGACTACTTTGATACTTATGCTCCAGTGGCTCGTATCAGTACCATAAGACTACTGATTGCTATGGCATCAATTCACAATCTGATTATTCATCAGATGGATGTGAAGATAGCTTTCTTGAATGGTGACTTGGAAGAAGAGGTTTATATGAATCAACCTCATGGCTTCATCATGCCTGGCAATGAAAACAAGGTATGTAAACTGATTAAGTCTCTATATGGAATGAAGCAGGCACCTAATCAATGGCATTAAAAGTTTGATGAAGTGGTTTTGTCTAATGGTTATTTACTTAACCAAGCTGACAAATGTATATATAGCAAATTTGATGAATCTGGTAAAGGAGTCATCATTTGTCTATATGTTGATGACATGCTGATCTTTGGTACTGACCAAGTTTAGGTTGACCTGACAAAGGAATTTTTGTCATCAAGGTTCTCTATGAAGGACATGGGGGAGGCTGATGTTATCCTTATTATAAGGATTAAACATGGAAGTAATAGAATAGCAATTTCTCATACTCACTATATTGAGAAGGTACCGAAGAAATTTAATTACTTTAATTGCACTCCAGTGAGTACTCCTATGGATACAAGTGAGAAGCTGATGCCTAATAACGGTCAGGATGTATCTCAACTTAAGTATTCTAGGGTGATTGGCTGCTTAATGTATGACATGACTTGTACAAGGCCCGACATTGCATTTGTTGTGGGTAAACTGAGCATGTATACTAGTAATCCTGGCACTCAGCACTGGCAAGCAATTCAGCGGGTACTGAAGTACTTGAAGAAAACCATGGACTATAGATTGACATATACTGGTTATCCTTTAGTGTTGGAAGGTTACACTGATGCAAGCTGGATCAGCAACACTGAGGACAATTCGTCTACAAGTGGCTGGGTATTCCTGCTTGGTGGTGGTGCAATTTCTTGGGCTTCCAAGAAGCAAACTTGCATTACTAGTTCAACAATGGAATCTGAATTTGTGGCTTTAGCAGCTGCTGGTAAGGAAGCTGAATGGTTGAAAAACTTGCTCCTTGAGATTCCATTATGGGTCAAACCTATAGCACCTATTTCTATCCGCTGTGATAGTGCTGCTACATTGGCAAAGGCTTATAGCCAGATGTACAATGGGAAGTCTAGACACTTAGGTGTCAGGCATAGCATGATTCGTGAGCTAATCACGAATGGGGTGATATCTATAGAGTTTGTGAGGTCTCAACAAAACTTAGCTGATCACTTGATGAAGGGACTAGCTAGAGACTTGGTTATAAAGTCTGCTGAAGGGATGGGATTAAAGTCCAACTAAGTCGCTGAATGCTAGGACACCCAACTCCCTACTAAGGAAACTTGGTAGCTGAGTTCAATGTGGAAAGCTGAACGTTCAGAAGACTGAAGCACATGTATTTACATATCATCCCAAGGATGTGCTTGGAACCTGCTAAAAAAGAGGATGAAGTCTTTACTTCTCAATGGTTAATTTCTTTGAAAAAGTGCTTAGCAGGAGCATTAATAAAGAGGAACCACCTATGTAAATGTTGAGGTTTTGCCGCTTCAGGGAGCATGGACTTTGGCTCTTACAACATTTATGAATTGGATATGGACACATGGCTTGTATAGTGTCAAGAGTTTCTTATGTGTTTGAAAACTTATGTGTATTTTATCTTCAGGTATTCAAATGGGTTGAAGGGTTCAATTCTTAGAACACCCTGATTCTCGAATATTTGAACGTGTAATTTACTAAGATGGAAATTCAATCCTCAGGACATTTTCATTTATGCACTTGTTTTGTTTAATGTTTAATTTTTCATGCAAATGAAGTGTAATAAATTAGGGAGAATTGTTGGAAATTTAGTGCAATTGTGGGAATTGTATGGAAAACTAGAAGGGGGTTGAATAGTTTACCGCTTTTTAATTAAAGGTTTTGAAGTGTTTGTAAAAATTTCTAGATTTGAATTTTATGTGAACTCAACACTTGCACAATATGAACGATATATTTATCTAAACAATTGATATGATAGTATGAGGAGATAATGTAAGACAAGAGATAAGAGTAAGAACAATCAAACCACAACGCGAGGATTTATAGTGGTTCGGTAATGAAGCACCTCTTCGCCCTACTCCACTCCCCGAGCACCTAACTCGAGAGTTTTCTTCACTATGTCAACAAGCTCCCTTATGGCGGAGAAAACCGTACACAACGTTGCTTACACCGATTTACGACACAAAGCTAAATGTCGAGTTCTAATCTTAGCTAGAACCAATCTATCACAACACAACTTCACGACTTCACAACTTCACAACTTCTTCACAACTTCAAGACTTCCTCACAACTTCACGACTTCACTTCACCACACTACTTATGCCACAACTAACTAACACTACTTGGTAAGATCACCACGATCTATCTATACTTACAAAGATCGCCAAGATCTAGCTACTACACATAAATACAAGATATACAAAAGATTTACAAGTTATGATATGGATGCAATAAGATTGCAACAACACACAAAGGTGTAATACTTCTTCACTTGAGGATGGAAGTATTCTTCTTTTGCACTTAAGGAATTGAGCTTGTACCACTTAGAAACAAAGCTTTACTATTAAATGATCAAAGGATTTTGATGAGATGTGTGGGCTGATTTAGAACAGAAAGAATGAGTGCAAAAGGTGAGAAAATTGTGGGGAAAATTCCAATATTTATAGGACGAAATGGGGGAGCGTCTACCTAGGGGTGGTCCCCTTAAATAGATGGGCGGTTCCATTAATTTTATGAGGTTCGGCCGTGTATTTAAGGGGGCCGCCCAAGACTAGGGCTTCCCCAGTTTATCTTTTATGTAGGGGAATTTTCTAGAACTTTTCTAGCCGTTTTAGGTCCGAAAAATTGAATTTCAAAATGTTTATTTTGAATAAAACATTTCTTTTAATTGTAGAAAATGTTTTGTAACATTTATAAAATGTTTACAACATTTTATAAAAGTGTGAGGTTGAATTTTTTTTTCCTTTGATCATAAAATGCATTAAGCATTTATTTATTCATACCTTTAAGTGATGTATTTGTTGAAATGAGGATTTACTACTAATTACTTGTTTATGTTTAATTTTACGTTGAACGTTTTTATATTTTGTGATTATCAAAACGTAAAGATGTGAAAAAATATTAGTAATGTTTTTAGGCATTATATTTTTTATCAACAATCCCCCCCCCCTTTTGATGATTACAAAATTTAAACTCATTAAATGTAAAATTATTTTTAAACAAATATTTAGTGAGTTTCATGTCATTTCTCC